>APFE031695479.1:0-10373 GCA_000404065.3 Pinus taeda | reverse complement strand
ATTCCGATTAAAATAAATTTTAGACGCTTTGACACAACTTGTTTTTTCAATTTTAAAGAGTCGAGAAAAAACAAAAGATGACTCTAGTCACCTTCGATTTTTAATGAGCTTGAAGTGACAAGTGCTGAGATGGACCTTTTCTTTTAAGGAGTCTAAAAAGGAGCAAAATAGACTTCTTTGGAAATCTAGGCAAAGGGGATTACCAAACCAATCGCAAAACTATAGAATACTTTTTACGTTACGGCAGTCAATCTTCCCGAATGTTGTGTTCAGTGCATTGCGATCGATAGGGCGGCAGACACAGCTTCCTAAGGATAAAGGATGTAGCCTATTATGTTCTCCCAATATATACTCGACGGTACATAGGAGCACAAGTCTGTACTGGAACTTGCCATCTCAGAGTGGAGGAATCACCCAACCAACAATGAAAACAATAGTTACCAGGTTTTACAACGCCAGAATACGTCTCTAGCCTAGACCTCTAGATGTTGTGCATTAGGTTCCAAAGCATTTTTAGATTCATTAAATTTATTTTATAGTTGATCTTGTTTAAAAAAATTTCCTTTCAGGTTCACTGCGTGATGTGTATACAATTCCTAAAATGCAATCTAAGATGATAAACAACTGTTTAATCTTCTTTTAGCAATGAAAATCCTAGCTACTAAGGAACGAAAGTTGAGAGTCTTTCAACAAAGAGCATAGAGCACACACTAAATGCACTGTCCTAAATCAAACCAAGCAGTCTCAATGCAAATGCACATGCTTGTATTTGTTTTCAACCTTCTTAATGTATAAATGACGATAAGAAAGCTAAGTGCAAATCTGAATTATTTTCAAAGCGACAATACTTAACAAATTTATTTTCAAAATGAAGTGAAGATAAGGGCGACACTTTGCGATTTCGAAATGAAAACTATTTTTTGACACTTTAAAAACTACTAATTCAAATCATATACAAGAGTAACTGTACAATTGACTATCAAGAACAATGGGATTCTCTTCTATAACTGAAAATGACACTTACGACACTTTCAGATTAAGAAACAACAGTTCGACTACGCTACTTCTTTGCAAAAGAGAACTGAAAATGGCGCACAATACATAAAAACACTTACAATTATTTGCACAATAGAGGTGGAATGATGTTAGAGAAGGGGTTTCCACAGAGATATACTGACCACAAACAACAAACTCCTGAATAGAATTGAAAATAGTGAAGGAAAAACCAAAGTCTGAAGGTAAAGTTAACCTTCCCTGACCATCGCACCTGTCACATAGGGAATTCAGTATGTAGCGCACCTACTGCACACGGGAAGTGCGATGCATACAGACTGCCTTAAGGGCAGGGTGCGATGGTACCAGTTGGAGACTTTTAACCAGTTTTTGCTCACAATTTGCAATTCAGTTCATGGATTTAGGCTGAGTAAATGATGTTAAATATATGTAAATCACAAGGGTTGATCTAAGGAGGTTACTAGAGCCACCACTTAGGGAAATTAGAATGTTTGCAGATCGATTGTTTAATTCATAAACAAAACCTGGAGACAGACTGAAGCATCATTGATCTAATTTGCATTTGTATAACAAATGCAGTTCGAAGGCTAGCTGGCTTGACTTAAGGCTCCGTCTGTAAGTTTATAAGACAAACAAAGATAGACTAACAAACAATCTATTCACTCCCCAGTGAAGTCGCCATTTTGTTACTAGGAATAGTGTCCACTCAGAGTTGCTATTCCCACTAAGACTGGTAGCTATCTTAGAAACAAACAAGTAAAGTCTACTTCTGCTTTCCTTTATGAAAATAGATAAGAGTGGAGCAAAGGACACCAACCTTAGTCTTGCGCTTGGTTTCCTTGCTTGATTTCTCTCCTTCTTGATAGGCCTTTACCGCTTCTTCTTCATCTGCCCAGCTTCAAAGAGCACCTGTGGAATCAAAGCAGCATACTACTATCGAAGAACAGAGATCTATATTCATAAATAACACAGGACCAGATATGTGTTAACCATACAAATTCATATACAATCAAACATACAAGAATATGGAGGAAAACTTGAATAGCTTTATTAATATCAAGAAAAGCGAGAGGATTAAAACCAATAGTTCTGATCCAGCATCATCCTCCAGCAAGAAAGCCCTTCTTCACCTCAAGTAAAGCTTAGATCACCCAACACTATGAAGTTTCACCAGAAAACCAACAACACTTCTCTACAAGATACAAGATTCTAGCCTTTGGATCTCTGTGGTGAGGGATCCATATATATATGATTGTAGGAGGGTGAGTCATCTTCTGGGGTTTTGATTAGTGTTCTCTCTCTGATAGTTCTTGATTCCACTTGGAGATTTATGATCTCTTACTCATCCCTAGTCGAAAACAGAGAGGCAAGTGTCAGAGGGGAAGCTTCTGGAAGATTCTATGATCTTCCACCTCGCAAATTGTCCCTGCCATTTGTCCATTCTCTCCCATCGCACCCTACAGAGGGGCCATTCAGTATGCATCGCACCTTGTACACTGGGAAGGTGATATGCATCGCACCCTCTGCACTGGGTATTCAGTATGGTCTAGTTTTGACCATTTTTGAGCAGTTGTTAGTGGAGAACTTCTGGGAGATGATGTAATCAGTTGACCTTGTTCCTTTAGGTAGTGAAGCAACACATTTAGGTACTTAGGATCCCTTAGTTTATGGACATTTATGATTGGGGTTGCAGTGCCCAAAAATGTCTATAACAGTCCCTCTTAAAATAATTCATTAAGTACAATAGACTAAAATAGGGGACTATTTCCTTCTATTTTAAATCTAAAGAAGAGGAGCTAGACCTCCCTTTTTTTCCTGTATTCTTCTTTAGTACATACAATTTATATGCATTTCTGAATCCTTTAACTATAACTTTTCTATTGTCTTGATCTATAATCTTGCATCCAATTGATGTAAAACAATTACATTCCCTTCATAAACTATTCATCCTACACATATAGTGTTTTTCTTTACCTTCAACTAGTAATACATTACCTTATTTTGAATTCTTAACCTCAAGATCAACATTACCCATTCCTAGTATGTTTTCCAATGAATCATTTGCAAGAATAATCTTACCACTCTTATTTTTCTTTAGAGAGATAAATTTGTCCTTATTTCTAGACATGTGATGAGAGAATCTGTCATCCTGACTTTGTATGAAGAACTTGTTACTTTTGGTCCATGATACATCGATGGAAAATACGTCTTGTTCAAAGTGAACCTTGGTGAAAACACAATGCTTGCGCGCTAACTAATCTCACCTTCTCTAGTCAATGCTTGTGCAATGACTGCATTACACAATTTTCTGGGCTAGCAGCCACTATCCCTTAGAATTGTGCAATACAAGAATGGAGGATAGTCACTGGGCATAAATGCACATTTCTTGAGGGGAAGACAAAGCCTTCCATCTTAGGATTGTGCAATGCTATCTTGGTGAGGCAGGGTCTGGGCCAAGGTTGCCTGGACCCGCTGTCGGGCAAATGAAAGCAAATGTGATTATGAATGCATGGTGATATTGAGTGTGAGCAGGAGTGAATGATCGTGCACGCAAACAGTGAATGAAAGATTCAAAAAATGAAACATCATGCATGTGGGTGAAGTGAGTCGTTGAATCAACGATCATCCATGCATGCAACAATAGTGAGATGCTAACGAAAACTGAAATGATGCTATTACAAGGTAGTCTGCATGTAAATGATAGCAAGTGTTCATAGAAATCAAGCAAACAACACTCACACAAGTGAAAACACAAAAAGTGACAAAAATCTTGCAAAAGACAAGTTAAGCCGACTTATCTGTGAATAACTGAGTTGGATGTGTCGAAGACTCCTAGATGTGTTGTGTGATGTGAGAGATCCAAGATCGATGTGAAGAAATGAGCTCTGATGCATTGAATAAATAAGTTCAAAGCTCATGATGTGCATGCCACAAATCTAGGAAAAAGTGACACTTGGAGGAAAGATTCTAAAATGATCTTTGCATGTAACCTCCAACTACTAAAAATAGTTCCCTAAATTTCAGGGATGATTTTTTCATGTTGCTTTTTCTCTTTCGAGAAAAAGAAGCCCATGCATGCAAGTCAAGTTTTCTTGGTCTCGGGTGGAACCGGTCAACTCAACTGCACATGCAATAGTCTGCTTAGCTGGGAAAAAAATGTGCATTTTTGAGAGGGAGTTGGGCTGGGTTCCCAGAAGATTTGCATAATTTATGGTGAGGGAAGCTGATTTCTGCCTAGGATTTCGGAATTCTTGGGCTGAGCAGCGTTGCTCGAAGGAATTGTGCAATTTTCTCAGTGAAGCTTAATTGGAAAATTTGTGCAATTCTGGAGCCCAACAAGTTGCCAGATATAGTTGCATAATTTCTGGAGGGAAGGCTGGTTCCCCTCTATAATTGTGCAATTTCTTGAGGGAGCTACTCAGCCTACAGCTAGACCAAGTCCAGAGAGACAACCTATGAGGGGGATGCAACAAGCTCTCTTGGACAGGTTATCATTCTGCAAGAAAATCATTGAAGCTTGTGTACTTGACAAGGCAAGACATGTTGCTGTGAAACGTTGGTAGGGAGGCTCCAAAATGAAGCTAAGGAAAATTTTTGGAGAGTGTTATAGACATATTTGGCAACTGCAACCCCAATCACATATGTCCATAAACCAAGGGCTTCTAAGTCCCTAAAAGTGTTGTTTCATACCCTAAAGGAGCAAGGTCAGCTGATTACATCATCTCCCAGAAGTTCTCCATGAAAAACCAATCAAAACTGGTCAAAACTGGACCATACAGACTGCTTAGTGCTAAGGGTGTGATGCATCTCACCTGCCACATGTAAAAAGTGCGATGCATACTGAAATTCCCTTCTGTAGGGTGCAATGAGCAAGAGTAGACAAATGGCAGAGATAGTTTGCAAGGTGGATGATCATGGAATCTTCCAGAAACTTCTCCTGTGACACTTACCTCTCTGAATTCGCCCAGGGATGAGTAAGAGATCATGAAATCTCCAAGTGGAATTGAGAACTATCAGAGAGGACACTAATCAGAATCCCAGAAGTTGACTCACCCCCCTACAAACATCTATATATGGATCCCTCATCCCAGAGATCAAAAGGCTGGAATCTTGTATTTTGTAAGGAAGTGTTGTTGGTTTCTTTGTGGAACATCATAGTGTTGGGTGATCTAAGCTTTTCATGAGGTGAAGAAGGTCTTTCATGCTGGGAGGATGACGTTGGGTCAGATCAATGGGTTGTAATCCTCTCTTCCACTCTTTCTATCAATAAAGCTATTTGAGTTTTCCTCCACATTCTTGTATGTCTGAGTTGATATATGCATTTGTGTGGTTAATATATATCTAATCCTATATTGCTTATGATTTTAGATCTCTATGCTTTGATGGTATTATGCTGCTTTGACTCTACAGGTGTTCTTTGAAGCGGGACAAGCGAGGAAGGAGCGACAAAGATTTGTCAAAGGGGAGAGGAAACAAGCAAGGAGCCAAGCGAAAGACTGAGGTTGGTACTCTCTACTTCTCTCTCATATACTTCTCATAAAGGAAAAATAAGTAACTTTAGTTTGTTTGTTTCTAAGATAGCTACTCGTCTTAGTGGGACTAGCAGCTCTGAATGGACACTAGATTTCCCGATAACAAAATGGCGACTCCACTAGGGATAGAATAGCTTGTTTGCTTGTTTGTATTTTTTTTCTTTATAAACTACAGACGGAGCCTGAAGTTAAGCCAGCTAGCCTTCAAACTGCATTTGCTATGCAAGTGCAAAGTAGATCAATGTTGCTTCAGTCCATCTCCGGGTTTTGTTTATAAACTGAACAATTGATTTGTAAACATCCTAATTTCCCTGGTGGTGGCTCAAGTAACCTCATTAGATCAACCCATGTACTTTGTATTTACTTAATATCATTAGCTCAGCTTAAATCCTTGAACTAAGCTACAAACTGTGACCAAGAACCAAGTTAAAGTCTCGTCCCTCAACCATCACATTGCCTCCTTTTGGCAGAATAGATGCATCGCACCTCTCGTGTGTAGTAGGTGAGATGCATCCATGTTTCCTTGTGTTACAGGTGCGATGATCAGATAAGACTATTTCTGCCTCCAGATTTTTGGTTTTTTCTTCACTCTCTTCAGCTTTATTCAGGAGTTTTGCTGTCTGTGATTAGTATACCATTGTTGAAGCTCCCTTCCTTTGCATTATTCAACCTCCATTGTACAAAGAATTGTGAATGTTTTTATGTATTTTTCGCCATTTACAGTTTTCCTTTACAAATAGTAGCTTAATCGAACTGTCGTCTCTTGATTTTAAAGTGTCGCAAGTGTCATTTTCAGTCAAAGAAAATAATCCTACTCTTCTTGATGGTTGATTACACTGTTACTCTTGTACTTGGTTTGAATTAATAATATTTCAAGTGTCGAAAGTAGTTTTCAATTCAGAATTGCAAAGTGTCGTCCTTGTCTTCCTTTCGTCTTTTGAAGAGAAAATTGTTAGTACTGTCAGTTTGAAAGAAAAGATAATTCAAATTTGTACTTAGCATTCTTTTTGTCATTCACACATTAAGAAAGTGGAAAGCAAATACATGCATGTGCATTTGCATTTAGACTGTTGTTGATTTTGATTTAGGATAGTGCATCTAGTGTGTGCTCTCTACTCTATGTTGAAAGAATCTTGCTTCTCTTTCCTTAGTAGCTATGATTTTCATTGCAAAAAGAAGAGTAAATGACTGTTTATCATCTTAGATTGCATATTTAGGAATTGTATATCTACATCACGTAGTGAACCTTAAAGGCAAACTTCTTAAGAAAGATCAACTATAAAATAAATTCAATGAACATAAAAACACTTTGGAACCTAACACAAAACATTTAGAAGTCTAGGCTAGAGATGTATTCTGGCGTCGTAAAGCCTGGTAACTATCGCTTTCATCATAGGTTGGGTGATTCCTCTTCTTTGAGACGACAAGTGCCAGTACGGACTTGTGCTCCCACATATCGTCTAGTATATATTGGGAGACCACAATAGGCTATATCCTTTATCCTTAGGAAGCCATGTCTGCCGCCCTATTGATCGTAATGCACTGAACACAACATTCGGGAAGACTGACTGTCGTACTATAAAAATTATTCTGCAGTTTTACGATTGGTTTGATAATCCCTCTATCTAGATTTCCAGAGTAGTCACTTTCATTCCTTTTCAGACTCCTTAAAAGAAAAGGTCCATCTGAGCACTTGTCACTTCCGGCTCATTAAAAATCGAAGGTGACTAGAGTCATCTTTAGCTTTTTCTCAACTCTTAAAAACTAAAAAAGCAAGTTGTGTCAAAGAATCATAAAATTTATTTTAATCGGAATAACGTCATTGTTCCCTTGTTGATATTAGGTCGAGAAAATGGAGTCCACCAACCAAGGATTTCCCCTTGGGGGAAATCCTAGTCCTTTCTCCTCTTGGGGGGATGTTGGTGCACCTTATATGGTCACATTGTCCCTTCCATGACTAACGATTGGCCTACCGATTTGGATCTTCTTGACCTTTGTCGTTCAAATCACGTGAATCCTGAGAAATCAAATCAACAACTAGATGATACTAAAGTTGACCCCAAACCTTCTACTTCGTTCGTTTCTCCCTCTCCTTCTTCCTCTTCGATTGGTGAAGCTAGTAAAACTAAAAGCCAAGTAACTGAGAAGAAGAAGAAAGGGAAGGGGAAGAAGAAGAAGGAGCCAATGACAAGAAGGGGCAACCATACATCATCTAGCGAAAATCAACACACTGCACCATCCAAACCTAAATATCCATGTCTCATCTGCAAAGGGGACCACTATCATCAAGATTTTTCTTGCATCCCACGGATCTTAAGGGACTGGTCTCCTCATTTGCACAATCTGGTGTCCTCAACCTCTAGTGATCATGTTGAGAGTACACCGTCAACTAGTGAAAACGAAGTCAATGGACAGAAAGGAAGATATAAATTTCCTTGTAGACTATGTGAAAGCGATCATGCCATCCACCGTTGTCCCTTCCTAGATGAAGCTAAAAGAGCCTTGGATAACCATCCTGCTTCACTGCTACGGCTTCCTCCTAGATACAAGAAACTCTTGTTGAGTCCATCACTAGTTGAAAAACTGATCAACACACCTTTGTGGTCGGTCGAAGCATCTATCATTGAAGATGAACCCTCTGAGTCCACACTAGACCAAAGTCAACAGGTTGAGGTAGTAGTCGACCCAGTCTTGTCTTCAGAAGGTCTACCTTCAGATGATACTGTCATTAAGGAGAGTGAGAACAACACCATTCAAATTCTCTTCGTAAGCACAGAATCTGATGGACATGGGGGAAATCTACCCGTTCCTTTACCACAAGAAGGAGGTTTGTCAGAGATGTATCCGACTGTTTATTCGTTCCCACCTCCAAGCACCCTAGTCGTTTCGTTCTACTGGAATCTACTAGGCAAACTTGGTCTATCGTCTAATGTACCATTTCGAATCACTGTACAAGATTACAAAATGGTCATGGTCAGTGCCATCATAGATGAAGGGGCTTCTGTGAGTATCCTTTCCTCAACTTCTTGGAAAGCGCTTGGTTCGCCATCACTTCTACCTGAGATGCGAAATTTGACAGGATTTGACAAAGAACCAGTCGACCATTAGGAATCCTTCCAAGTTTTCCTATAACTTTGAGAAGGAAAACCGTCTGCCTGAACGTAATGGTAGTCCAAGGACCTTTAGATTACAATCTACTCCTTGGGTGTGACTACATTTATAGCATGGGAGCCATTGTCTCCTCACTCTTTCGAGTAATGTGTTTTCCGCATGAAGATAGAGTGGTCCAGCTCGTAGACCAGCTTCCATTCCCCAGCTCACACATAGCTAATAGTCAAATGCCATCCCTAACTAGTCTTTTTGTGCAAGGAATGTCTCATCAATCTCCAGTCCATCCACCTAATGAGAGCGAGTGATTCGGTGATTGTGACTGAAACCCAGGGGGCATGCACCCTGGTCTACTTCGGTAGGAAAACCCCGGGTATAAGGTGGGTTTCCACGTAGGAATATGATTAGTCTGATACACCCGTCCGTTTAGGAAAATGGGGTTAGACTAGAATAAGATAACTCCATCAGAAGGTATGCCTTTCCCAATAGAGCAAGTTTTCTGTCTACAAATTGAAGGGTAACCTGGAAACTCTACTTCGTTATACCAAGGGGCATGCAAACCTTTTTGCATGAAAGTGAAAAGAGACCATTTATTTTCTTAGTTTGTAGGTTCTTAACCCTTTAAACTCATAGGATTGGTCATTCCTAGATTACATAATGAAAGGATTCAGAGCAAAATTTCGAATGGTGCAAGCTCCCTAAATAATAAAACTATCGATGAGACATCCTTATTATACAACCGACACGAGCAGTTTTACGTGAAGTTCAAGCTCGTTAAAAAATAAACCTAGCAATGAGAATATGTTCCACTAGAGTTTAAGCTCATTAAAAAATGAACCTACCTTCAGTAAATAATCATTGCGATCACATTATCATCAGCTTTTGAGCCTTGGTCATGTTCCTACTGTTAGTTGCCTGCTGCAACAGGTTATTCATTTTCATGATTGGCATTTCACAGGCCAAATATGTCATACTTTGCTTGCTGCAATGCTCCATATTTGCTTAACAGTCTCCAAGTGAAGAAGGCTACTTCAAGTTCATTCAATTGCCTTCAAATTTTGTAAATTTATCCCGGTATCGCCACTTTTTCAGTTAAAGGGAGGTCCAAACAGTTTAATCTTGGTCTCCCTAGGTTTAAATTTCTTGTTTTAGAATATAGAGATTGTAAATCTATCCAAACAGTTTAATCTTGGCAGATTCTTAGATAGGTAGAGAAGCAGAGGAGCCCAACAGCTTAATCTGGGCTCTGGAAGAAATAAGGGTAGTATGTAGAGTAGGAAAGCATCAAAAGAAAAATGAATGACGGGTTTGCAAGTCTAAGTGCACCCCCAAACAAAAGAAGAAAAAATGCTAGGTAAGTAGGCTGGGTAGGTAGCTCTGAGGTTGTTGAATTGCTGACCAGTTCCAGGTTTTCAGGTGTCATATCATTCAGGACATAATCAGCAAGGATCTGTATGCAAAAAGCTCACAAGAGGTATAACTGACTCCCCTTCTCTGTTCTCCCCAATCATTAACTAACTTCCCCAAAAGAGGTAAAGATCTGCTTGACACCTCTTAAGTTCCATCATCTTCATAACACTGGCTTAAGTAAAGATTTGCTTTACTCAAAGTTGTTCCATATTTTCTCCTAAAGTATGGTCCTACCCCCTTGTAACAACCTAAGCTCTCCCGAACTTAGCGCTTTCTTACCATCTCCATATTAACCACTAACATTATTAT
>APFE031695475.1:198785-215726 GCA_000404065.3 Pinus taeda | reverse complement strand
CCGCCCACCGTTGGATGGGCGGGGCGGAAGATCGTGCGGCGGGCGGCGATTGTCATATGCCGGCAAGTTAGGTAAGGGGGACCCGCCCCACTATTAAAATATATTTAATTAATTTGGGCGCGCGGGTGGGTAGAAACTTTAGGATATGGGTTTTTTCGAGCTTAAACACACATTTTATTAAATGTTTTTTATTTAAAACCTTATAATAAAACGGGTTTAGGGCGGAAGAAAGGGGGACATGGGTAAATGAGGGCGGGGTGGCAGATTTTTGGGTTTTAACCATAGTTTTTTGAAAGAAGCTATGGTTTTTAGGGGAAAAGGGGCTAATACCAACCCCAGATAGGTTGATATTTCCCAAAGAAGGGTTGTATAGCTATAGTGCTAGGGGGAGGGTATTTATAGATTTTTTTTTGGGAAATTTTCATAGATTCTAATAGAATTAGGGAAAAAGGGAGGAGTTAGGGAGCTACATAATATATTAGTGGTTAACATGATTTTGTGAGGTGAATGAGGGGGTAAAGCTAAGTTCTAATAGGTAAAACTTAACTTAGGATTTTGAGGATAAATGAAATTATGAAAAATATGCTTTACACAAAAAATGTGGCTTCTTTTCATGTTTGAACTTCATGGCTTGACCAAGTAGTTTGTGATACAATGAAGTGGAACTGGACACCTGAGCAGATCTCAAGGTCCTTGGGGGTGTTAGTAAAATGAAGTTTTGGGGAAAATAGGGGAAATTAGACATGCTTCCAATGCTTGTCCTCCACTCTTTGCTTTTGATGCCAATATCCTGAGTGGCATAAGTTTTTGCACTTAATAAGCCAATTGGTGATGGCTCTCCATTTCTGCAACCTTGCACTACTTACCCATCCTAGTAATCCTAACATTTTTTCTTCAAAGGTGGGTGCACTTGAATTAGCAGACCCTGATTGTCCTCTTTTTCTTTTGACTGCCCTCCTATCTAAAACCTACCCTTATTTCTTCCAAGGCCCCATATGAAGCAGTTGGGCACCTTTATTTCTCTACCTAGCTAGTCATCTGCCAAGCTTGAGCTGTTTGGTCAGGGAACATTCTCTATTCTGCAGCAAGCAATTTAACCATGGCATGGTCCAGTTTAGATTGTTGGGCTACCCATTAAGTGTGATTAGCAGCAGTATTTGCAGAGCATGATACTGCTCAAAAGATAGTAGTGGCATTTTGACTGGCCACTTTCCTGGTCTTTAGTTTGGGGTTCATTTTCACTTTTCTCTTGACCACTTGATTTTCTTGCCTTTTGATTATTCTTTTAAGGCATACCCTCTTTTCATTTTTTAATTTTTGTAGCATGTATACAAAATATGGAACCTTTGCAGCTTGTAATGATGAACATATTTAGCCCTTCCACTGTCAATCATGAAAGATGAAACCTATTGGTATAGGAACCTAACAGTACCAACAAGTAATGGACAAGTGGTGAATCATTGGAGAGCCAAGTGTTAAACGATTTCATTCATTTTTTTTTGAATCGACCAAGTTATAAAACAATTATTTGACCCTAGTCGACTCATGCAACAAGTATCTGTTATCATCACTCCAGCACTCCTTATATGTCTACGGCGTTCTCATGATTGTACCTATGCAAACCAGTACAGCTCCTCTGTCTTTGTGATATGAATGCATTTTGCATTATCATTATAGTAAATTGGGTAAGGTCGGTTGTTAAGTTTCATTTCATAACACTCTCAGTTCGTAAAAGGCCGTTACCATACTAGTAATTCAAACTCCGTGATTTCAAAGAAGGCCGAGAACAGCAGACGCTACAAAGGGAGAGCATAGTAATTGGGTTCACCACGAGTTTCTACCTCTACCATAATCCGAGGACATTAATCCGGTCGCTGCCCAAGCCATTGAAGAAGGAGACCCTGAGAACAGAGGGCACTACCAGGTCGGTTGAGTGGAGCGCAAAACAGAGGTAACAAATCAAGAGACCCTTGTTGAATTATTAAGCATAAACAAAAAGGGTTAGAACAAGAGTTTCTTTTTAAAAATGACCAATAGAGAAGAGCCTAAGACATTTGATAGTTCCCAATATCATGATGACTGTATTACAATTTTAAGGGAAAAGCAATGGTTATCCTTCCTAGAGAAGTTTAATGGGAACAATGAAGAAGTAACCAAGCAGTTTGCATTTACATTTAATGGAGAGAAAGCATTGATAGGCAACTTCTCTTCTAGGATTTCAGAGGATACCATAGCACAAACCTTGGGAATCAGTCCAAAAAGAGAAAAATATTTCAAAACAAAACAATTTAAGGAAAAATCATGGACTCAATTCATGTCAAGGTCAAGGGTTTCCTCTGTCAATTGGAAAAAGGGTGTCCCTAGAAGCTGGCTGATGCACCCATGGGATGAAATGGTGTACATTATTCAAAAATTTGTTACGTGTGAAGGTCGTTACAACATAATCTATCTATATCACATCAAAATCCTGTTGCACTTAAAAGGGCAATGCACCATCAATCTACCCTATTTCCTCTTACAGAGTTTCACTAAGATTTCAAAAACTATTCAAAAGCAAAAGGGTAATGAAGATAAAAGTTTGTATCATTTTGGGTTGATTAAAATTCTAATTGAATTTGAAGTGTAGAGGAGGGGAAAAACATGGAAAGAATTTTTGGTTGCTAATCAAATCAAAGATGGAGAAGATGAACAGGAACAACAAGAGCACTCAGAGTTTATGCTTGATATTGATGAGGAAATCCCTGTGCGCAAGTCAAGCAATGTTCCTCCACACAACAGTAGTGTAATGACAAGAAAGATGAGGCAAGAAGCTGCCCAGAAAATTGAGCAAGACAAAATTTTCACTACATATACAAGAATATAAAGGAGAATACAAAAGACCCAAACACAAGATGATCAACTAGAGTCAAATGCAAATGCACCAATGGACATTGAGAGCGGTGCTCATTTACAACCAGAACTAGAAGCCGAAATGGAAGTTGAGAGTAACAATAGACAAGGGAAAGAGTCAGCACCTGCAAACAAGAAACTAAGGAGGTTAGAAAAACAAATTGAAAAGCTAAAATAAGAATTGATGGAGGCCAACATGCTAGAGAAGGTCATCAAGAAGGAGAATGAAATGTTGAGAGCTCAGAGCAAGAATACTCAGCAGAAAAATGAGAAGCTGAAGGAGCAAATCAAAGAACTCAAGGCTGAACAAACTGACATTTTTAAGTGGGCAACCAAATGGTATACTCAAAAGAAAGCTCTCAAAGAAAAATACAAGAATTTAAAACATGAGCTCCACGTTCAGAAGAATGCCCAAGCTCAGAAGAATATAGATGCATTGTTACAAGCAGCAGGGGCACATACATGAATAGAGTATAAAGGGAGCACATCAGGATTAGCATGAGGACATGCTAAATCATTGAGCTTGGGGGAGATGTTGGTACCATTTCATTGCCATCCTTTTCTTCTATAAATCCATCATTTGTCTATCTTTTTCTCCCATAAACCCCTCATAGTCCATTGAAATTGATTAATCAAAGCATTATAGTTGTTAATTTACATTAAATTTAAATTGTGAAATTTTATGTTAAAAATTAGAAATTTTCAACAAAAATTATAGGATGTCATGACTTCCTGTAAATGGTTTATGATGTGACACGTGGCATGGAAAGAAAATCAAAACAAAGGATAGGAATGTGATTTGGAATGTACATACATGGTGAAAGATCTATTCAACAACGAATCTAAAGCTCCTGGATACATGGTCAATGTTGGTAAAACCCAACCTTTTTGGTGACAAAGGCAGCAAAAAGCCAGAGTTTCCCAAACTGATTTCATTTTGCTTTGGAAATTAGTTGAGATTAGAAAAGACAAAAATCACTCTTTTTGTAAAAGCAGAAACATCTGCATAATGTATGTACATTCGATTATAGAGGGAAAGTTAGTGAATATAGGATAGGAGACAAGCAGATAAAAGACTGCGTATTGTATTGTCCAGAACGGTTGTTATTCTTGTGTATTGTTTTCAGAACATTGCTCTTGCATGTGATTTCGATTTCTAGAACTTAATTACAGGCATCGTTTTACCATTACAGTGCTTATGCGTTAACGTTTTCATCGCTTGAAGTTTCCTAAGTGTGCCATTGAAGTGTGGACGGGCCCTACGTGGAGATTGGTATACTTTTATTTTCATTCATAGTGTTTTCGAATCTGAATAGTGTGAATAGCGTTTAATGTTATTTTCTTGCCTGTGAGTTTATTGATTTGATTAGAAGTTCTTGCAGATAATATTCATGGTGATAGCTTGAGAATTCGATTGCTAGATCATTGAACAATATCCTTTAAAAGATTTGATCGATCATTAGGTTTCGAAGTATCTTTGTGGACTCTGTTTTCATGCATTTAAAATTTTAGTGTGCTTAAAAAGAGCTTTTGGTTTTCATGAATATTTAGTGTGTTAGCTGGAAAGAGCTTTTGTGAATGACATCTTTGTAAGAGGGTTGAAAACTCAGACTACTAACACGCTGTTTCTTTAGAACAGTTAGATTAATTAGATGATCTGAGTGTTAAGGTGTGAGAGGAAACATATTTCAATCTCCTGTAAAGGAGTGCTGTAGCCTGTCACAGTAGACACTTAGTTAGTTAGATGAGATCTTTTATGTCTATAGACTTTAGACACGTGCCTCTAAGTTTACCTACCTTGATTGATATTAAATCTAGTCTAATCTAGCACCCTAGATTAGCCACTACAAGAATCTAAGTTAATCTCATTATCAACTGGGAGAGGGTCTGAAGGGAGCCTCTGATAACCAATGGGAAGTCAAGGCGAAGAAGCTGTAAGACTTTCTAAAACAACGGAAGCTTTATCCATGAGCGAACAAAGGTGAAGGGGATGGTTTCCTTCACATAGCCAATAGGGGAATCGAATCTTCCCTTTCTTCTTACCGCTACCAGTTGATAGGGTAGCATCGTCATGAGATTTAGAGGATGATAAGGGATGACCCAGATCGTGAGACCATACTTCTAAGATCCTAGGAATACTAGGACAATCACGAAGAAGATGGTCACCCTTGCATAATTTACAAGGAAACTTAACCTTCTGCAGAGGAGCATAGGGTAGTACGACTTGATATGTACTCAGAGCAATAGCTGCACAGGTGGCCACGCGTTTATCAAACTTCTTCTTCTTCTTAATCTCCTGGTTACTATATGTGAAACTTTCACCTAGTAAAGGAGGAGATGAAGGCGTGGAAACAAGGGAAGAAGGCACAGGCTCAACCTTGGAATCAATGTGTCATGGTTCAGACGAAGGAGATGGTGGAATAGGAGTCATGACACTTGGGACCATCGAGGTTGAAAAAAACCAACCGGGTAGATCGATGGTTAACCTAGGCAAGGACAATGTTGCCATATATGGAGCACCGACATTTCCAAAAGAAGGAAACGAACCAGGGTTCCCATCTGGGGGAAGACCTTGGCTGGTAGACTCGGGGGATGTTGTCATCAAGAGTGAGTTAGAAAAAAAAAAAAACTTAACCATAGCCAAGAATATTTCGTGGGAAATAAATTTTATGACGCAGGAACAAAACTTGACCTTTTCATGTTTCAAGAGTCAAGAAAAGGACAGAAATATGACTCTATCTCTTTCGAGGTTTAAAGAGCCTGAAAGTACAAGTGCTTAGATGGACCTTTTCTTTTAAGGAGTTTGAAAAGGAACGAAAGTGACTCCTTTGGAGAACTAGGCAAAAGGTTTACCAAACAACTCGTAAAACTACATATACACCTTGGCAATCATATGAAAACCAAGGACTTTCCGTACGGCAGTCAATCTTCCCGAATGCTGTGTTCGGTGCGTTACGGTTTGTAAGGTGGCAGACACAGCTTCCTAAGGATATAGGATGATAACCTAGTGGGGTCTCCCAACATATACTCGACGGTACTGGGAGCACAAGTCCGTGCTAGTAGCTATTGGGTCACAGAAGGAGGAATCACCCAACCTTAAGTGAAAGCAACAGTGACTAGGTTTAACAACGCCGGAGCACGTATCTAGCCTAGACCTCTAAATAGTGTACGTTATGCTCCAATGCATTGTTAGGTTTATTCAGTTCATTTTAGACTTGATCTTGAATTATATTTCAATTTCCAGGCCTTACCATATGTATATCAAAACCTAGGATGCAACTAGAATGAATAAAGCATCTTTCACTTCGATGAACTCCTACTTACAAAAGGGTAGAGAGATCATTCCCAAACCAAGACAAAACCAAGACCAACAAATGCAGTCACTCAAGACACACAATGCATAAACACATCAATCCCTATAGTCCATTGATACTACTAATGAAAGGTTTAGAGTTCTCTTCAATTTCTCAAACATGGAAATTTGAAATGCACATATACTTTCACTTTCGCATACTAATGAATGCAATATTTTGATTTTGATAGCTTTGAACTCTAAAGAAACAAACAAGCAAGTGTGAAACTAATTGATCCAAACAATTGTAATCTATGTCTGGTAGTGAAACAATCGAATCAATATGAAAATTGGTTCAACAAATAACACTAAACATCAATCAACAAGAAAAAAGCAATGGAGAAACTTCAAGCACACCAACTGGAGGGTTGCGGATGAATATTGAACAGACAAGTAACCAAGCCAAATAATTCAAAACTTGAAAAACCAGGCCACAAAGCCAAAAAATACAAGATTCACTTCAATGAAATCGAAAAGTGAGCACCTCAACTAAAAGCAATTAAAACAAACTAATAGATAAGAGAAAGGCAACAAGGGATTAACCAGACTGATGAATTCAGGAGGTAGAATTGAAAAAAAAAATTCTATAGGAATCGTCGCGGGTGTAGCACAAGCAACTAGTTCCGATCAGCCACTAGCCGTAGAAATAGAGCGATTTCGTCATGAAAGTACACGTATTTCACGCGACGGGCTGATTTCAGGAGTCATGGTGACTGTGTTACAAGATTCAGCGATGCACAGACTTACAAAACAGAGACAATGCGATGTTGACACGACTGTTTAAATTTTTTCAGCGATGAACTAAAAAACAATGAAAGGCAAATAAAAATTCCCAAACAAAGACCAGTATATTGTTATAGGCAACAAAAGGATTACCCAGATTGACCCAAGTAACCCAGAAGACTGATGATACAATCCCAAAATCCAAAAGGCATTGACTCAAAATCAAGCAAAAGCAAACAAGAGAAAAACATAGGACAAACTCCCCAGCAAAGTCGCCAACTTGTGATGCAGGAAAGTGTTCCCTTTGTGGACAGAGGCAACCCCTCTAGCCCTAGAGTGGGTCTAGTCACAGCAAAGACAGATCAATAATCGATTTCCTTAAACAGTCATCGTTGGAGGCCCACCTCAAACCGGTGGTCGATGAAGTTCCGTTGCATTGCTCCAGCTTCCATTTCCTTCTCCTCAATGAGTGATCAACTTGAAACAATGCAAAGAAAATACAACAAAGCACGTAATCGAAAAACAACAATGATCTATTTACTCACAAAGTCAATAAGTCATGAGCTATCAAGTAAATTACATAGAAGACATAGGAAAACATCATTGATTGTATTAATAATGAAATAAGAGCAAGCTTACAACTAAGTCTTGACGTCACAAGCCTTCTTAGAGGATCCAGTTAGTATGTTTATCAAGCATTCACTCTTCAAGGATGAATCTCCCAACATACAATGTCTCTCTCTCACTCATAAGCTTTAACACAAAGTTAAGGGCACTCCACAATCTATCAACAATCTCACACTTGTCACACCCACACAAGCTATCTATCAAACTCAAAAGCACTAGCAGCACTACTCAACCAAAGGAATTACTAACTAGCTGATCATATCAAAGGTGAGTGCTTTAAAAGGAGGAGGAGTCTCCATGAAATGTGGAAGAGAGAGCTCATCCTTAAGGTAGGTAGCACAAATGATGGAATTGCCATACCAGAGGAGGAAGGGCAGCCCAAACTATGCCAACAACCAAGTCTGGAGACATCTAGAAGGCCGACTGTTGAAACGAATTCGCCTAATCTGGATCATCACGAGACATAAACTCATTACTCGCGACAACATCGCAAGGAGGCAATGCATGCAGACTCGTCATCGCAAGACACAACTCATAATCTCGCGCCGGGTCTAGAAATCCGACTATCGCGGGACACAGATGTACACCGGCGATTGAGTCACGATGAGACTGTTATGGACATGGGAATGTCACGTATATTAAGGGTTTACTCGTGACAAGACAGAAACTTAAGGAATGACGGTCAATTTGCAACAACAAAGAGAATTTGCTTAATATTCTTACATCAGTAGGAAGATATGAACATGTTGATTTGACACATGACATAGTAGAAGGACTGAAATAAGGACAATGACAAATTACTATGTAACACAAGACCCCCTATGTCTACTAAAATACAATGAAATTTCTGAGTTGGATGCTTCTGCATCAGACTCCCAAGATTAAAATAATCATGATCTCCTGATCATGTGCTTCCGACCTTTGTCCTCCTGCATCCCATACTTTGTTCTATAGTCTGTCTTTGGTTGTCTCTATTCCTTTATGATGTTTTGTTGTTGTTGTTCTCCAGGTCTCCATACTTTATGTTGCATTGCCCCACTACCTATGCTCTCACAGTCTGCTGCTGTCTTTTTCTTGTTGCTGCTTTGCTTTCTTGTTGTTGTCTTCTCCCTTTGAGACACTTTTCTCATCAATTCCATCATCAATTCAACTTCTATGTCCAACTCATTTCTTTGATGGACTTTTTTCTCTTCCTCTCTTACATATCCTTTGCAATATTCATCATGCTCTTTCTTCCCTATTGGTTCTTTCAGCCATTTCTCCAATAGCTCCAGTTCTTTCTCCCATTCACTGATCCTTTGATTAGACTTTAGTCCTTCTTCTTTATTGACTGCTTCAACGACTTCCATGGTTATCTCCACTGTGCCTATCATTATGATGGAATGATGATCCTTTACTATGTTTTCAATGAACATTGTCTCTTCTTCAAGTTTGCCTTTAATCTTACATTGGTTACCTTCACTTTGGAGCCGCTGGATCCTTACTACTACCCTTACATCCTTACCCTCTTACTGCTTCGGAACTTCCATCTCATCTCCAAATAACCTCTGTTCAATTTCTTCTATCACAATTTCTTCAATGTTTTCTTCAGAAACAGTTATGAGCTTGTATTCTTAAATGATCTGGTTTACGTTGTTTCTTTCACATATGAGTGCATGTCTTAGGAATTCTTAACTGCTCCGAGATCCCACTCATCCACTTCTCCTCTTGTCAGCATGATGAAATGATTCTCCCTTTGCCTTTCATCCCTGATGTTCACTCCGTACTTTCAGCAGACCGAGAATTGTATCCTGTGTGGCTATCCCGCTCCGTATCCCCTTGTGACCAAGAAAACGCTCACATGCCTCAATCTGTGACTCCATGCCCATATGGTTCGAAACTTATCACACACCTTATCGTGCCCTCTTTGTTCGAGAATCTATCCCTTCTTCCAATCACAATCAACACTCCCCTTGAAGTCAGAAAGCTAGCCTAAAATCATCAACTAAGGTTGAATCAAAAGGAGAGAGCCCTCTCCGATTGCAGGTGGGCTAGAACCTGCAATCAGAAGATTGGTTTTTGGTTACCTCGGTCGTATCCCTATTAGGAGCCTAGGGACAACCTGAGTGATAACATAATGGCGACTCCACTGGGGACCTCCTCAGATAAATCAATGCAACCAGTCTGCAGCCTTACAGAGGAAGAAACCGAATTTTGATCGGCCGACCTATGTGGTTGCATATTTTGAGAAAATTTTCAAAGATATATTAAAAGCTGGCTCCTAGGAAACAGACACGTAATACATGATCAAATCCTAATCCTAATAACCCGCCCATCGTTGGAAATCCTAATTTAATTCCTAAGATCATCAGGGAACGAAAACAAAAAGATTGCCAGACCCCTGTTAATCCTGAAACAGTTTAGCCAATTGTTGTACCAACCCCTGTCAAAGTTCTATTCCGGTCTACCCCGAATTCCCCTGGCTCATCACCCCCTTCTCCAAGTAGCTCTTCCACACCTCGACCCCATATCCCTACCCCTTCGGCTACTCCCTCTTCCCCTGTTATTCCTGTAATCCCCCTCGCTTTAGGTGTTCCGCTCATCCCCGTCATCATGGATAGATATGCACCATTACAACTACCTGCTAATCTCGGGGCAATGCCTCAGGACTATCAATCGAAAATCACTTACTTCGATGGCGCAACCTCTTGCACCGCCCTACAATATACAAAGAAAATGCAGGATTATTTCGAGAGTTATGAGATAGACGATGATAGCGTAAGAATGAAGATCTTTGTTCAAAGTCTAACCGGTGATGTCAGAACCTGGTTTAGGGCACTTGCACCTAATTCAATACTAAATCCGGAAGCCTTATACCAAACCTTCATTAACAGATGGGAGAAAAGGAAGGACCCCCTGCACATACTATCCGAATATGAGTCTATCAAGAGAGGACCTGGGGAAGCTGTCCTGGATTACTGTGCCAGAGTTAACAATGTTTACAACGTGATACCACCAAATTTAAGACCTCCACCGGACCTTGCTTTATACAAATTTCCGGATGGCTTTGATGCTGAGATGGCGTATTAATTAAGGGAGAGAGCCCCTCAAAACCTCACATAAATGTAAGATGCCGCAGTAAGCGTAGAAGCAAACCTAATTGCTAAAAGAAACAGAACCAGATCTGAGAGAAAAACCACTTTCAAAGAAGAACCCTCCTCTTTCGAGCAGAAACTTGATGCAGTCATCAGTTCCATGAACAGGATGGGAGATAGATTAGACAACGTGGAGAGAAAAAATTCATGGGAAAATCAACAGCCCAATGCCGCGAGGAACCCAAACTTCAGAAAAACCCAAAACTTGAACATAGGTAGGGCCAATCAGGATCACAACATCAGACCTCCTTTCCAAGAAAACTTTGCTGAGGCATCTACATCTACTGATCCCACAGATGGGACCCTAATGAACCTGGTTGATTTAGAAAATGGACAGCAATCCTCCTTCACGGAAGAAAACCGACCATACCTTAATATAGAACAATTCCGCACTAAATCGGGAGAGTCCTTTGACTTTAAACAAGGGTATGACACTGCTATATACGAGGTACATAAGTAATACAAACTAAGAACACGGACTGTCGATCTGTTTCCGCCCAGCAAGGCAAGGGAGGGCAAGCAGCCCAACAAAGCTAAAGGGAAAAGCACCAACGGTCAAACAACTGACAACCTTGTCCCAAATTCTCAACAAGTTATTGTGGAAGATGTAACAGATACACATGGTTCTATGGAACAACCTCTACACTCTTCCCATCCTGAAAAAGACCTGGAGAGCACTCTCGAAAATATTCCCAGAATGGAGATACCACGGACAGTCATACATAGTGATACGGACGCTCCAAAAGGAAATACAGAGAGTACGCCTAAAAAAGAAAAATTCTCCAGTGTCAATACCCGGAACCCAGTAGAAAAACCATTCAGCCTAGAAACCGAAATTGGAAAGCTTAAAATCTCCATTCCCCTCTCAGAACTGGCTAAGCATGCTGTATATAGACAACAAATTCAAAAATCGCTTCAATTGCCTGAAGTTAGGGATGATGTAAACATTCTAGATGACACCCCTGAACTATTGTTCGAGCCAGAGGTTGACGGAAAAATAACATTCGGACCTATTCCGCCTTTCTATATCAGCCTGCACATACACGATAAGATACTGCACAATGCTATGTTTGACTCAGGCGCCTCACACAACCTCATGCCCAAAGCTGTAATGGAAAAGTTGAACCTCGATGTCACCCGACCCTATAAAGATCTATATTCGTTTGATTCAAGTCAGGTCAAATGCCTAGGCTTAATCAAAGATCTTTGCATATCCCTAGTCCAATTCCCGAACAAGACGATATTAATGGACGTAGTAGTTGCTGACATCCCCACAAAGTATGGCATGCTGCTATCCAGATCTTGGGGAGCAAAATTGCAAGGATCCCTTCAACTCGACCTCTCTTACGCCACTATATCCGTCTTTGGGCAACCAAAGAGACTTTATAGGGAGACACTAATGAAATATGTGGTGAGTAGTGAGGAGAAACCCCAAAATCTTCCAATATACTCGATCCATTCTGATATGGATTCTTTTATTTTGTTTAACGATAATACAAGTCTTCCAACTCCTGATAAACCGCTATCCCTAGAACAAGAGACCAATGCTAGTGAGAGGCCAGTTGCCAACTCGCTTGAAATTGTCTCAACAGCCCGGGCAACCAGCACAGGATAGGAAGAAAATCCTGAAACAGAAGTCACCAGTTCATCCGCTCCGAATGCCCCTCAAATCCCCAATACACGCCTTGGACGAGAGGTCTCATGGTATTTAGAATTTGATGGTGCAGTTAACAAGTTAGGAGTAGGGGCTAGATTGTGGATTTACAATACTCACGAGAATCATGCATAAGGCCACGCCTACAGACTCAGTTTTAGATGTACAAACAACATGGCGGAGTATGAAGCCCTCCTCTTAGGTCTCAAGCTGCTCAAAACCCTGGGAGCTACCACAATTTCCATCCTAGGTGATTCCGACCTCATCATACAACAGATTAAGGGCAACTTCGTCGCTAATGATAGTAGAATGAGAGCTTACAGAGCTGCTGCCAGCGAATTGCTTAGCGCCTTCAGTGATTTTGAGTTGGCCAAAATCACACGAGAGCATAATATTCATGCCCATAGCCTAGCTACCTTCGCTAGCACATGTAGGCTTCCCTTTGGACCAAGTTACCGCTTCACTGCAGAAGTAAAACACAGACCGTCAATTCCTAACAATGTCGAGAGTTGGCAGGTATTCCAAGATGATGTCCAGATTAACAACTTTTTGACTCTGGAAGGTGAATTCTCTAGCACCAACATTGACATGGACGTTACACCATAAACACAACAGTTAGCAGAAGAAGATCGCCTGACCCTAACAGCCACCATGGCTGAACAGATACTCAGCCCAACTATTTTTGACAGCACAAACATAGGGCAACTGAAACAGTCTTGCTCACCTAAGGCAGCCGAGGTAGCAGAAGAATTTATGGACCTAAAAGGAAATGTTTTGCCTGCTGGCCTTACCCCTTTGGAAGACATGTTTGATGACAACGATGTGGCCAGAAAACCAAAAATGGAACCCTTGGATGCCGCCATAGAAGAATACAACATAGGAACAGCAGAACATCCCAAGATGATTAAACTTTCTAAAAACCTGCCTCCTGACCAAAAACCTAAATATGTGGATCTGTTCAAAGAATTTCAAGACGTATTTGCCTAGAGTTATGAGGACTTGAAGTCCTATGACACTTCAGTAATCCAGCATACCATTCCCCTAAGGCCGAACCAGAAACCGTTCAAACAAAAACTCAGAAGAATCAACCCCATGCTCCTCCCTATGATTGAAAAAGAAATACAAAGAATGTTTGAAGCAAGGATCATTGTGCCTATCAGATTCTCGGAATGGGTATCTAACTTAGTTCCTACCAGGAAGAAAATAGGAGAGATAAGACTGTGTGTAGACTTGAGAAATCTAAACCAAGTCTCCCTAAAAGACCACTACCCGTTACCTAAAATGGACCACATCTTGCAAAGAGTAGTGGGTTCTTCTAGGATCTCTCTACTTGACGGATTCTCGGGATTTAACCAAATTCTTGTTCACCCAGACAATCAGGACAAAACAGCTTTTACCACACCCTGGGGAACGTTCAAATACGTTAAAATGCCTTTTGGGCTGAAAAACGTTGGCGCCACCTTTCAGAGGGCAATGGATATCACGTTCGCTAAGGAGATACACGATTTCCTTGTGGTTTACTTGGATGACCTGACCCCATTTTCCAAATCTGACTTACAACACCTTAAGCACTTAAGGCAAATTTTCATCACATGTAGGAAATACGGCATTTCCTTGAACCCAAAGAGTCCCTGTTCGCCCTGGAGGAAGGCAAGTTATTAGGGCATATAATATCAAAAGATGGGATCAAAATCGACCCAGAAAGAATTCAGGCTATCCTCCAAATCCCTTACCCAAGAAACACGAAAGAGTTACAGGGATTCCTCGGAAAAATCAACTTCCTGAGGAGATTTATCCCCAATTTAGCTGAGTTAATAAGGCTATTGAGCAACATGCTAAAAAAGGACGCCAAGGTGATATGGTCCCTTGAGGCCAAGCAAGCTTTCGAGAGTATAAAAACGGCCTTGACTCAAACACCTGTCCTTACCAGTCCTCAATTTGACAGAGACTTTATCATTTTTTCTTTCGCATCAGAACATACCATAGCCGCAGTCCTTCTGCAGAAAGATGATCAGGGCAATGAGAAACCAATAGCTTTCTTCAGCCGAGCTTTGAGAGACGCACCCCTAAAATTTCAGATCATGAAAAAGCAAGCTTACGCCCTGGTCAAAGCCATTAAAGACTTCATAATTTACATCCTCTACTCTCATGTGATCGCATATGTCCCCAATGCTGTTGTAAAGGATATATTAACTCAAGAAGGATTGGAAGGCAGAAGAGGCAAATGGATTGCTAGCATCCTTGAGTACAACATTGAGATAAAGCCCACCAAGCTCGTAAAAGGACAAGGGCTACCTAAGCTAATGGCCGAAACAAATTTCCAAGCACTAGACATTAATCAGCTGGATGATGAAGCGGAGCTGGCGACTCCACAGATCAGTGATACCTTCACACAGTCCCCTTGGTATTCTGATATTTGCTTCGTATTGTTAAACCTGTGCGCTCCCCCAGGATTGTCCAGAACTAAAAAAAGATTTTTAAGAATGAAATCATCAAACTTCTGCGTCATAGATGGTGCTTTATTTTGGAAAAATTATGAAGGCATTTTGCTTAAATGTTTAACTAAAGATGAAACTAACAGCGTCATGACAGAATTTCATGCAGGTGATTGCGGAGGACACTTATATTGGAAATCCACAGCGGACAAGATCTTACGAGCCGGTTATTACTGGCCCTCTTTGTTTACAGACGTGAAACATTTACTGCCTCATGCCACAAATGCCAAATCTTTGAAGGAAAAAGAAAACTATTGCCTCTGCCCCTAAAGCCCATTTCAACCGAGAAGCCTTTTCAACAATGGGGTCTTGACTTTGTTGGAGAAATTCATCCCTCCTCCTCAGGCCAGCACAAATGGATTTTGACAGCCACCGACTATTTCACCAAATGGATTGAAGCCATCCCGTGTAGTCAAGCCAATGACTCCACCATCATCCAATTTCTTGAGAGCAACATCCTGTCTAGATTTGGCTGCTCGGAGAAAATCATTACCGACAACGCGGCTGCTTTCAAATCTAATAAAATCATTAACTTTTGCCACAAATACCACATTACCTTAAGTCACTCCATGGCCTACTACCCGCAAGGCAATGGCCTGGCCGAGTCTTCCAATAAGAGCCTCATCAATATCATAAAGAAGATGCTAGAAGCGAACAAAAAGAACTGGCACAAAAAGCTCACCAGTGCCCTATGGGCAGACCGAATGTCCACCAAAAAATCCATCGGGTTGAGCCCCTATGAACTTGTGTATGGCATGGAAGCCAGGTTTCCTTCATCTCTGGGCATACCTACTATCAAACTGTAGCAAGAAATTCAGGCTGAACCAAACGACATGCAAAGAAGAATTAATCAGACCATTCACCTTCAGCAAACCAGAGAAGAAGTTTTCAACAGAGCTTAGGGTCTATAAGAAAAACTCAAGAAAATGTTCGACAAGAGAACTAAAGCAGAGGATTTCTAGGTAGGCAGCAAAGTCCTAAGATGGGATGCAAGAAGGGAAGACAAGGGAAAACATGCAAAATTTGATTTTCTGTGGAAAGGTCAATACGTTATCAGCGTTGTGCAAGACAGTAACACCTACTTTCTCAAATCTCTTGATAACAGCACAGCGGAAGAAGGCCCGATCAATGGTCGGATGTTGAAACACTACAATGATCCTCCTGCTTGAAAGAGCAGATGGTAGTTGGTTTGTACATATTTGTATATATCACTTTTGACTTTTTAGAGTTTATAATACTGGAAGCACGCGGAAGAAAGCAGGCGGTGCTTCCCAGTTTTGCAGAAGACAGCGAGAAACTAAAAACCAAGGCGTTCTGGCCTGCTGTTCTTGACTTCTCACAAGGAGAAGCCATCCCCGAGTGGAGCCATTATTAGCTTCCTGCTGCAACAGGTATTCATTTTTCATGATTGGAATTTCAGAGGCCAAATATGTCGTACTTTTCTTGCTGCAATGCTCCATATTTGCTCAAACAGTCTCCAAGTGAAGAAGGCTACTTCAAGTTCATCCAATTGCCTTCAAATTTTGTAAAGTTATCCCGGTATCACTATTTTTAGTTAAAGGGAGGTCCAAACAATTTAATCTTGGTCTCCCTAGGTTTAAATTTCCTATTTTAGAATATAGAGATTGTAAATCTGTCCAAACAGTTTAATCTTGGCAGATTCTTAGATAGGTAAAGAAGCAAAGGAGCCCAACAACTTAATCTGAGCTCCGGAAGAAATAAGGGTAGTATGTAGATAGGAAAGCATCAAAAGAAAAATGAATGACGGGTTTGCAAGTCTAAGTGCACCCCCAAACAAAAGAAGAAAAAATTCTAGGCAAGTAGGCTGGGTAGGTAGTTCTGAGGTTGTTGAATTGCTGACCAGTTTCAGGTTTTCAGGTATCATATCATGCAGAACATAATCAGCAAGGATTTGTAAGCAAAAAAGCTCAAAAGAGGTATAACTGACTCCCCTTCTCTGTTTTCCCCAATCATTAACTAACTTCCCCGAAAATAGGTCAAGATCTGCTTGACACCTCTTAAGTTCCATCATCTCCATAACACTGGCTTGAGTAAAGATCTGCTTTA
>APFE031695475.1:163254-196843 GCA_000404065.3 Pinus taeda | reverse complement strand
CTCCGTGTCCCCTTGTGACCAAGAAAACGCTCGCAAGCCTCAATCTGTGACTCCATGCCCAATGGTTCGAAACTTATTACACCTTACCGTGCCTCATTGTTCGAGAATCCTACCTTCTTTCCGATCACAATCAACACTCCCTTGAAGTCAGAAAGCTAGCCTAAAATCATCAACTAAGGTTGAATCAAAAGGAGAGAGCCCTCTCCGATTGTAGGTGGGCTAGAACCTGCAATCAGAAGATTGGTTTGTGGTTACCTCGGCCGTATCCCTATTAGGAGCCTAGGGACAACCTGAGTGATAACAGATACCATATGTCAAAACAAAAACATGTCCATCATGTGAGTCAGTGGATAAAGGGAGTTAGCATCTTAGGTTAAGAAAAATAAAGGTAAAGGTAATGTTTTATTTCAAATAAGACAATGTTGCAGTACACTACCTCGTCTCATCATTTCTCAAAGGACATATGATGTCATGCCACTACCTAAGAAAATATCAAATTTCAAGCTACAAAGGACAATTCAAAGCATCAAAAGGGTTTCATTTCAACGTTCACAAGTTTAAGCATCTCCTTTGCAAGTAAGTAAACATGTGGCACCTCTTATGCATCCTTCATTTTGAGGAACTCAGTGAAAATCCCTCTCATAGGGTTACGTTGTGCTTTTGGTCTCCAATTGCGTTTTCTTCACTGCAGTGAGAAAAATACTAGTTTTTATGTTCCATAACCCCCAAACATACCTTATACACCCCTACCAACCATTTCTCATACCTGTTCCCTTCATTTCCCATCATTTTCCCTATACCCTAGTTCAATGTTGTGTTTTTGCAAATTTCTAGGCTAGGACTGTGTTTTGGAATTTTTCACACCTTTCCCTCACTCTTTTCAAGAAATTCCACCTCCTTACACTCCCTGACATCTATCCCTACCACCAAAAATTTCACCAAGAACTTAGACAACCCTTAACCCCTTCATTCCCCTCCATCTACAAGACTTTCCCAAATCCCCTATTTTTCCATACAACTAAAATCCTAATTTCTCTCCCATAGAGTTAGGTTTTCCAATGGAGTCCTCATCATATGAACAAAAGAGGCACAAAGGAGGTCAGATCAGTAGATATTAGCCAACTTCAATGCAAGAGATAATTTCTTCACCATTTCTCAAGAAATCATTCCGATGCAGGAGCATCTAGGCCTAGCCAGCAATGTGATGGTGTGGTCACATGTTGTGGCTAATGAAAGTTTGGACGAAGAATTGGTTATTTAATTTTATTAATTGCAAAGTATGTAAGTAGTTAATTATAGCCTAATTCTTAACAGAATTGGGAATAATTGGCAAGTGATCCTCCCTGCATGGAGATTAAGCCAAGTAGTTAGAATGATTAGTTAAGGAAGGATTTGATTTCTTAAAATATAGTGAATTCCTCCATTTGTGGAAGGAAACTATTAAATAGAACATATATGTAATTTCCTTTCTTTTCTGAAAGGGGGATTCAAGACAGGGGGACACAGAGAGAGAGACAGAACTCGAGGGAATTGTAAGCCTACAGGCATCATAGGAGAAAAGGCCTCTAATTAGAAGTATCAGGCTAGAGAGAATGTTTTCAAAGAGAAGAGAGTGAGCAAAGAGTGAGTGAAAGGAATGAATGTAATTTAGGCCATCAAGGGCTGAGAACCGAACTCTGTTTTATTTTGAGATTCTCTTAATAATGGAAATGATGGTGTGCAGGTAGAGGAATTATGTATTATGTCTTTTCAAGTTATTTGTGTGCAGATGTGTGAATCATTTAAAGGCATGTTGATCGACCTTCGATCACTATAAGGATCGAAGGCAATCCATTGTTTAATGGTATGATTGTTTTATATATATATGTCATGTTTAAACCAGAGTATAGCAGAAACCATGTTTTAACACAGAATCCATTAAAAATAGGCAAAATCAAGTTAAGGAGGAGATAGACGGAGAGCATACAAGATCTGTTGGATCTTATAAATCAACAGTCCAAATTCTATCACATAGAGCAGAACTATAGATATCGCATCGGCGAAGTTCATGCACAAGGGGCAGACCTTAGGCCTTTGACAATTGTGACCTATGATTGCCGATATATCACATCGGCGGAAGTGTGATATCAAATCCGGGCCTTAAACCATTGCGATTGTGATGGCAATGGATCTGAGCGATCGGTGATCGGAGTAATCATCGTTTCGGAGATCAGAGTAGCGAAAAGGGATGAAGCCAAGAGACGGACCCAATCATAATTTTAAATGCGAGTTTAATGAATTTGAAGTCCATCCTAAAGGCTTCCAGTCGAGTTTCTCTTTGTATTCCCATGTATTTATATATTTTTGATGTTATGTGTCTGTGATCATTGCAATAGTGATATCGGAATAGACCAAAGGCGAAGGGGTGATGAGCAGACCCGAGAGATATATGAAGTCATATTTGTAATTTTTGAGATCCAGATAAAGTGTTCCAGTGGGGTTTTTCCTTTGTTTTTGTGTATTGTGATATAATGTTATGGTCCTTAGTTTTAAAGGAAAAGCACAAAATAACTCTTCTAATAGTCTTGTGGGTTCTGATAACCATATGTGCATCCAGCTTAAAGCAAAAGCATATGAGAACGCTTCCGATAGTACGAATTTGTGGGTATAACCCAAGGTAATAAGAGTTTTATGAGGGATAAGTGTCCCGATAAGGGATTTTAGGGTGTGGCAACCATATGGTTGCATCATTTTTGGTATCAGAGTAGGAAAAAGGAAGAAACTTTCCTGTGAGAAGGATGTCTTGCTCATGGAGATTTATGATACAAAAGGTATGACAATTGTAGCAGTTGAATGAATGGCAATGTTGGGCACAAGACTACAGTAGTGAGACTATAGGAAGAACTTTTGGAAGTTCTTAGAGATTGTAGCAGAACCTCATTCCAGCTGAGGTTTGGAATAGATAGGGACATAGGAGTCCTTAAGAGAAGTGAGTGGAGCAACTAGTGAGAGGGAGAGAGAGAGTGATATTGCTCAGTGAAAGTTCTAAAGAAAGAGGACTTGGAGACCAGGCAGAGGAGAAGCTTGATGAGAAGATCAACTTAGAAGGAAGTTGATTGGTTTCATGTGTAGAGCTCACATAGAAGAAAAGATGGCTATGGAAAGTCATATGGAAGGTTCAAAAGAAGGCTACAAGATGAAGGAGAAGGGTGCTCAAACAATCCATAGGAAACAGACGATTCAAGCAGAGATTGACAAGGAAATAGTTGAGATAAGAGAAGAACTCGATGTGTTAGTAATGCTGCTAGAGGAGAACCAAAGACAAGGTTGGGTGCTGAAGAGAAAGCTAATGAAGTGGCCTAAGTCACAGAGAAGGCTGCAACAAGAACAAGTAAAGTGCTTGATGAAAAACCTCAGAGAAGTAGAAGCAGAAATGGAAGTTTCCATTTGTAGACCAGAACAAGGTGAAATGTTGGGTGAAGAGGATAATGAGAGATCAGCAGAAGATCTCATGGACTATTGGCATAGTTCAAAACAATTCAAAGATATGTTGACCAGGGAAGTAGATGAGGCAATGAAGCCTTGTGATTTTAATTCTCATAGTTTGTGTATGTTTGCGGGATATGCAGAGGATGATGGATAGTCTGGTGAAACTGTCACAAATAGGAATGAAGCTCTTGAGGTGAAGTATGATGGAGAATGCCTTTTAGAGGAAGAAGGTGTTGATTTATTGTGGGAGAAAGAGTTCATAGATGAAATTATGTTTGGTGTAAGACAGTCAGATGAAGTTGATATGGACCGGAAGTCTAATGAAAATTCCATAGTGGTATTACAGGAAGGTAAGCAACTGAATTTGTTTGATGAAATTGATGAAAGAACTTTGCAATATGATAGTGCAGAAAATAGGATAACTTAAGAGGATTGCCAGAAAAAGAATGAAGTTGAGGATGGAAGTTGTGATGAACTACTGGAGAGATTTCATATGGATATAGAATTCTTGGAAAGATTGCTCAAGGAACCTGAAGGAGAAACGAAGCTTTCAAAACCTAATAAAGAAAAGGATATGGTTACTATGCATGATAAGGATGAAATGTCTTTAACATTTATAGAGTTAATTAAATGTTTAGACTCTTCAGTTAATGATGTGGTTGTAGGTATGGAAGACAACATTAATAAATATGATGTTGAAATCAGAGAAATTGAGAAGAGATTATTTGAAGGTGAGATGAAAGATCAGGAACAACAAGGAAGCTATGTCCTCAGAAACATGGAGACAAAAGAATTAATCTAGCAAGATAAAGATGGAAGGAACCAGCAATTTAAAAGAGATGATCAGCAACATGAGAGTGAATTTGAGGAAGGCATTAGATTGCAGGAGTACAGCAACTGGAAGCAGAATGAAGAACAAGATATTAGTCTGACAGTAATGAGAACAGAAGTAAATATGATAACAGAAGGGCTACAAAGGAAGACAGATGAAGACTGAAGATACAAATGGAGAATGAAGAAAAGGGTCAAGTGGAAGCTATTGCAACAGAGGTGGAATGGCAAGCTGATGAATGAGTTCAGGGAAGTTGAACAAATTCATATTGATTTGTTAGAGAATGAGAGACTCAAAGGAATGGAGTCACAGCAAGAAGGATCTGATGAAATCTAAAAGACCTATGATGGAATATTGGTGCTTGAAGCATCAAAAGAAGATGAAAGGTATTTTATTTTGAAAACTGAAAGGTGTTGTGTGTTTGAAAGTTATGTAAACTTGAAGGAAGACAAGCAGTTATTGGAAATTGTTATATTAACAGGTGAAAAGATGACTACTCACAGTCATATGAAGAATAAAGAGAAAAGTTACAGTCAAGTGAAGAAAGATGTCCAGTCAAGTGACATCCAAAGGATAAGTCAGAAGGAGGATGGCCAAGGAATCATTGAGATCAAAGAAGTGTTTAGAAAGGAAGAGATCCATTCATATGAACATAGAACAAAGAGCTTTCTTAGGAAAACTGATGAAGCTAATACAAACCAAATGGAGAATCTTATGGTGTATTCAAGAAGTGGGAGTCAAGTGGAAGAGTTGATGATGAAATTATTTGAGGAGACTTTGGTGTTTCATAGTTTTGAAACTAATATTTTGTGTGTAAATGCAGGATACGCTGAAGTAAGGCAATTGTTTAGTGTTGTCATAAGGGAAAGGAAAAGCAAAGATATGATTTTTCAGAAGTCAGAGGAAGGAAATTCACATAATCTTGTGTTGCAGAGGAAAGAGCAGTTGTTAAACATAGCTGTAGTAAATTATGAAAATATTGGACAACTATTGAGGACTGAAGCCAAAGGACAACATCTACTAAAGGTTGATATAAAAGACTTTGTAGATATTAAACAGTTATTGAAGATTATTGACCTTGAAGAAAGCCAAAGTAAAGAAGGACTATATGGAAAAGAAGTTGTCAGAAATGTTGGCATAATGAGGAAATAGGGTAAAGAATTTGTGTTTAATGAATTGATTGATTCTAGTGAGGATTTGTATGTAGGAACAAGGCAATGTGAAGTCAATTTGAAACAAGGAGTTGATTCTGAAGATCAGATCAAAGTAAGGAAGGATGAGACCAGAATGTCTCAGAAAGATGGAATGATGTTGAATCTACAATATGGAATTGTTGAACTAGAGATAAGTTAAAGAGATGATAGTAATAGGATTACTATTGTACAATAGAGAGTTATTGATGAAGAGGAGGCTGAAGATGACATTTCAGAAGCAGACAAATATGATGCCATGATCCTTAAGGGTGCAGAAATTAAGTTACTAGAAAAAGAGGTATTCTAAGTATCTAAGCAAGCAAGAAGAATTCTTAGTTTTCAGAAAAAATTGTGGAATTGTAGGTATACTGGAAGTTGAAGTAAAATGTGGTGAATACATGAATGAGAACCCAGAAAAAGGAACTGAAATTATTGCAGGGAATCAATGGAGAAGGTATTTGTACATTTTAGAAACGTATATGGAAAAATATTGGCACAGGGATTATGATGTTCTTATGCAAGAACACATTCAGTTGCAGAAGGATAGTATTCGTCATCTGAGAAGTGAAGTGGACAAAGAAATTGATGAGTTGTGGAGACTCATACAACAACATTCCAATAAACTAAATAGAGGACAAAAGAAGGAAGGAAGATTGGCTAGAAAGAATGGTACAGGTGAAGGTAATGGTAAATTGCAAATTAAAGTGTGGAAGCCTAACATAAATTGTGATGATGAGCAAAAGTAGTAAGATATATGGAAAACACAGTAGCAAATGGTGAGAGCATAGCTAGTGGGACACTATAGCATAAAGTATGGAAACCTGGAGAACAACAAACAACAACAGCAACCAAGGACAGACTACCAAACAAAGTATGGGATCTAGGAGGACACAGATCAGAAGCACATGATCAAGAGATCATGATTATTTTTAACCTTGGGAGTCTAATGCAGGAGCATCTAGGCCTAGCCAACAATGTGATGGTGTGGTCACATGTTGTGGCTAATGAAAGTTTGGAGGAAGAATTGGTTATTTAATTTTATTAATTGCAAAGTATGTAATTAGTTAATTATAGCCTAATTTTGAATAGAATTGGGAATAATTGGCAAGTGATCCTCCCTGCATGGAGATTAAGCCAAGCAGTTAGAATGATTAGTTAAGGAAGGATTTGATTTCTTAAAATATAGTGAATTCCTTCATTTGTGGAAGGAAACTATTAGATAGAGTATATATGTAATTTCCTTTCTTTTCTGAAAGGGGGATCCGAGATACGGGGACAGAGAGAGAGAGAACTCGAGGGAATTGTAAGCCTACAGGCATCATAGGAGGAAAAGGCCACTAATTAGAAGTATCAGGCTAGAGAGGGATGTTTTCGGAGAGGAGTGAGAAAAGAGCGATTGAAAGGAATGAATGTAATTCAGGCCATCAAGAGTCGAGAACTGAACTCTATTTTATTATGAGATTCTCTTAATAATGGAAACGATGGTGTGTAGGTAGAGGAACTATGTATTATGTCTTTTAAAGTTATTTGTGTGCAAATGCGTGAATCATTTAAAGGCATGTTGATGGACCTTCGATCACTATAAGGATCGATGGCGATCCATTGTTTAATGGTATTGATCATTATATTATATATATATATATATATAGATGTCATGTTTAAACTAGAGTATGGCGGAAACTGTGTTTTAACATAGAATCCATTAAAAACAAGTGAAATCAAGTTAAGGAGGAGACAAACGAAGTGCGCACAGGATCCGTTGGATCTTATAAATCAACAATCCAGATTCTATCGCATAGAGCAGAGCTATAGGTATCGCATCGGTGAAGTTCATGCACAAGGGACGGACCTTAGGCCTTTGACAATCACGATCTGAGATCGCTGATATATTGCATCGATGGAAGTGTGATATCAGATTCGGGCCTTAAACCATTGCGATTGCGATAGCGATGGATCTAAGCGATCGGCGATCGAAGTAATCGGCGTTTCGGAGATCGGAGCAGCAAAAAGGGATGAAGCCAAGAGACGAACTAGACGATAATTGTAAATGTGGGTTTAATGAATTTGAAGTCCAGCCTTAAGGCTTCCAGTTGGGTTTCTCTTTGTATTCCCGTGTACTTATATATTTCCGATGTTATGTGTTTGCGATCATTGCGATAGCGATATCGCGATAGACCAAAGGCGAAGGGGTGATGAGCAAACCCGAGAGACATATGAAGTCATATTTATAATTTTTGAGATCCGGATAAAGCATTCTGGCGGGGTTTTTCCTTTGTTTCTATGTATTGTGATATAATGATATGGTCCCAGGTTTTAAAGGAAAAGCACAAAATAACTCTTCTGATAGTCTTGTGGGTTCCGATAAGCATATGTGGTTCCGACTTAAAGAAAAATCATATGAGAACACTTCCGATAGTACGAATGTGTGGGTATACCCCAAGTTAATAATATTTTTATGAGGGATAAGAGTCCTGATAAGGGATTTTAGGGTGTGGCAGCCATATGGTTGCATCACATTCCAAGATACAAACTATTTGTTGCACATAGGGATAGTTTTGCTTCAAAGTATGTTTCTGACCAAATGAAGATGAATTTTACAAAAGTGAAAGAGGATTTTGTCAATAATAGACCAAGGAAAGCAAACCTCCTTGATTTTATACACAGGTGTTATGATCTTGGAGAAATTCCCAAAATATAATTGCTACAGGAGTGTTGCTCCACTTCTAGGATTAGTCTTAGAAAAATGCAATTTTCTTTGTCATGGAGTGTCCAAATGACTTTATTGATGAGTCAAATGATAAAAAGACATCCATATATTTCCAATGAGCTATCAAGAGCTGAATTGGTAGTCGAGGAAGGCCTAAAAGGTCCTCTCAAAGCTAAGTGTTGTGCATATCCCTGATGGCACTGCATTTTTCCAATTTTAAGTGACCAACTTAAAACTTCTATTCTAAACAAATGAGAAACTATTTTTGACACTTGGAAGAGGTTTGTATTCCTAACATATAAAAGAACAAAAATCTCTCTCAGTTTTCCAAAATTCATTATGGTTAGAGATATATCTCTTCATATTTGAACCCTCTTTTTGCATAAAATTTAGAATGTTTTGTTGCCTTTTAGCCTGTTTTGAAACTCAAAAACAACTATATGCGTAGCGCCTAGGTGCTGCACTTTTTCCTCAGGGATCCTTTTACCATAAAATCACCACCATTTGATAGATAATGGCCTAAACATATCAGTTATCCACTTTTGCAGACTTGTCAGCAGACAGATTGAGAGAAAATGTCAAAAAAGGGGTCAAAAAGTCACTTTCTGCCACTGTTTTGAAGCCGACGCTGCGCATATCGAAGTAGTATTGGAAAATTCAATTTTTCTCCCTACTGGAGTGTCCAAATCACCTTCTTGGAGATTCAAGTTATAACTAGAGATCCATAGCTTTCCAATGAGCTATCAATCTCTCAATTTGGAGCATGGGAAGGACTGCAAAATCCTCTTGCAAGCCTAGCGCTATGCATATGTCTGAAGGCGCTATGCATATCCCTAATGGTGATGCACATATCTCTATGACAGCTTTTCCTTAGCATTTCTTCAATAGATTTTGACTTAATGATGTAATTTTACTATTTTGATGTCTTGATGATGTAATTATGGATAAATTAGTTCAATAAAATTTTTTATGTTAACTTAGGCCTCATTAATGAGGAAGAACTCAAATCAAAGTCTAAAAGAAGAGTTTGTATTCAACCTTCTCACTCTCACTTGTTGGTTGAGATATTCTTGGAAACTATTCCACCACTCATGAATTCGACCCCTGAGGGTGGGGAAACTATTTATTTTGTTCTATATGTATCATTTTCTCAGTCAGAGAGTTGGCTTGGACATTTGAGGAGAAAACTCTTGTAGCTTTGTACTTGAGCATTTTTAGGAAATGAAAAGAACAGTTGTAGCTATTATCTAGGAATTCATGTGCAGTGAGTTCATGATCTTGTATTTTCTTTGTTATAGTTTCATATGAAAGATATTCATCTTCTCTTTCCATTCATCATTTTTTGAATGGTTTTTCCTTAAGTTTATAATCAGAATTATTTTCAATAAGCTCTATTTTGATGGGAATATCATTATGTGTTATTTTCTTTCTTGTTTAATTAATTCATGATTTATATGCTCATTAAGACCTCTTATTTCTTCTAAACACTACACTACACTGACAAATCCTAAACCATCACAAAACTATTGCTACCTTTCGCCTTTATATATTTGTTGTTGTTACATTTTTTATCCTTTGACCTAGCTACCTAGTTTTCATCCCTTGTCCATCATCAAAACCCTAAATTTTCAAAACCTGCCTGAGCCTAGCATATCTAGCATAAAATCCTTTTATATTCCAGTCAATTTTTTGGATGTGATCTTATAGAGAGAGCCCTCTCTAGTTTGATAGGGCTAGCTACCAAACTGAAAGCTTGGTTTGTGGTTACCTCCGTCAATTCCTCTCAGCCTGGGACAATGTGGAGGCTAGCACTATGGAGAAGAATCTTTCTTCTTCTTACCTTTGCTTTTCTTCTTACTTCCTGGTTTTTGTTGAGATTATCCTTTATCAGAATGAATGAAATTGATCTTGGAAGTATAAGTTGTAGGAGGATTGGATGGAATGCTTTGGGCATTCGTGGTAACAGAAGCACTAGATGGTTTACTCACCGTCTGCGAACTAGTAGAACGAATCACACCATGAGAAGCATGAGATTCTTTACTACGAGCTTGAGGAACAACATTTGAAGGTCGCAGAGAATTTCATATCTTAGCATAAAGCGTGCCAGATTGGGTGTAGATGAGATCCAATTATTGGGCCCAAGAAATTACTTTCTCTTCAATTACAATTCCACCCTTAGCCATGTCTTATGCTAGGGGCCAACAAAGACCTAGTAAAACATTCCACTAACAATTGATCCTAAAAATATGTCTTAACCAACCAACAGCAACGTCTCCACTCATGAATATGATCAAAGATGTGAGTGGAATAAGACTATTTGAAGTTGGTTAGAAGTTTCATTCTAGTTTCATATATGATGGGCAACTAGAAATGTGTGAGGAAGGTAGCAGTCGAGGCACTGAAATTGTTAAACGAAGCTCTCGGTAATTCAATATACCATTCAGCTGTCATACCATTCAGAGTACACTAAAAATATGTAATTCAATCAAATCATCATTAAGGGAGTTCGATGAAAACCATAGATGATAAGTCATGACATGCATCGATGGTTCTTCTCTAGGATTCCCATTGAATTTTTTAATATCAGAAGGAAATTTTATAGGAATAATCGACCACCAAGGAAAATGAGCAATAGGATCGTTGGTGAGCCAAGTCAAATGGAAATTTGAGAGTTGCCACAAATGGTAAATACGTGTTAAAATACATTGGAGGATAATCTAGATAAGATGGAATAGCTTGAGAAATAGGTATGTGTACTCCATTATAGGGAGGGTTATGATAAATAGGAACCTGGGTACCAGAATAAGGAGGATTCTGATAACTAGCATATGCATAACATTGTTTTCCAGCTCAAAGATAACCTTGCAAATGTTGGAGAGGTTGGGTTTAGCTAGGTAAGTGGAACCTGGGAGGTACCAGATGCCAATAGAATAGATTGAATCATGGTTACAGCCTATAAAGTTTATATCACATGAATTTGAGTTTATAGATATACAAATTAATAAGTAGGAATTTTAGATGTGGATGGCACAGGTTGAGAATTCAAAAATGGATACACAATCGAACCAGGTTGTATGGGAAAAGTAGGTTTCCAAAAATTAGAAACCATTCTAGGATATGGAGGATTTAGATAAGGCTAAGTACCAGCTTGAGGTATACGAACAACAGGTTGCCCCTTTACTAAAGGAGGAGGCGATGAAAGAGGCAACTACCCTGCTTGCAAAGGGTATCCAACATTAGGAGAGTTAGGATTTTGAAGGTAACCAAACTCACTAACATAAAGGCTAGCCTACTATTCAATGGTAGGTGTAGGTGGAGGAGAAGGATAAGGCTTTATAGTTCTCATTAATGAAGTGCATGATGGAATTCCATAAATAGGTAACAAGGGATAGGTTCATTGACTGGGTACCACACCAAAGAAGGTACCAGATAATGACTGATAACCAGGTGGGATGGATGAGCCACCATACATATTTTCTTCTGGTGAAGTCACAAACATGGATGAAGAAGAAACATTATTTGTCTCAGCCATAGTGGTGGACACAGGGTGGGAAACCATAGCGGATTCAGTCATGGTTAACTGTCCCAAAGAATATTGTCGTGAGAAACTCATGGGTGAGTGGGAAGAATCAAGTAAAGGAGTTTGTGTTGGAGTTTTAAGAGGAGGAAGAGGATCAGCTTGATAAAATGAAGTCCACTCCAATTAACATGAGTAGAGGGATGAGGTTCTTCTTGTGGGATCTCTTCGATACTCACAAGACCAAGTGGAAGAGGTTCACCATCAGGTCCAAGATATATGGTTTGCAGTTGTGTCAGAGACAGAGTAAGAGAAGAGGGAAATCTTCAATTAATAGGTGAAGATGGATGAGGTACCTCAAGTTGAATAACCTCAAGTAATAAGGTCTTTGATTCAACAAACTCATGTTCAATGACCTCAAGAAACAAAGTCTCAAGTGCTTCAGTTTCAATTATGTCAGATTCACCAGCAAATGATGAAGTAATCTCAGGCTCAGTATTCAAAGGGAAATATGATTTTGGTAGATCAGATTCAGGAGGAGGAACATAAGCAGTTTGTGAAGTTCATGATTAGGTATTTTGCATCTTCTTATGCTTCTCACGACGGCCAGGAGTAGACTCTCATGGAAGAGGAGGCTTATTTTTCATTCTACACGAATGAAGGAGAGGAGGGATGTGTTCTTCCACTTGGATTAATAAATTTTAATAATTAACACAAAAATAAATCAAAAAGAGAGTAATACTAGGCATAAATGTTTACCAAGCAACCATGCACTGCAATATACACCTTAGAAAACCAAGGACTTAATGTACATGCAAGAAATCTTCCTGAATGTTGTGTTCAGTGTATCATGGTATACAAGGTGGCTAGCTCAGTTACCTATGGCAAGGATAGAAACCTATGGTGTAATTCCAAAATATACTCCATGGTACATGGAAGTGAAATCCATAGAAGTGTTGTCTAATGCATAACCATTCAATGAGAGCCCTCCCATATACCTTTCATGCGTGGAGCGCCATCCAATATACCTGAAGGTATGCAGAGTACGATTTGATACACTTACATACGTGGAACGGGATATCACCCCTAGGATAAAACACTAGAAAACAACGACAACTCCTACATTTAATGACGTCAGAACACATATTCATCCTAGACGTCTAAATGTTGGCATTAATGTGACAAATTCTCCTTAGGTTGATTCAAAATATTTTAAATTTTATCTTTGATTAAGTTTCAATTTCATGGCTCACCACAAATTTCACTTGAATATCCTAAAATGCAAGCTAGCATGAAGAAATGGAAACTTTAACTTTCAATGAGAATATATCTAAAGGAGGGAAGAGATAAAGAATATGCACCAACTAGTAAATAAGTGAAATTCCCTAAAATGTAATTGTTCCAATTCAAATTTACTCACAAAACCCTAGATGCCGATGCAAAATGATTTTTCTTTTCAATTTCCTCTTAATTTTCAAAATGAGAGAACACTAAGATGCATTTCTACTCACTGATAAAAACAAAATTTTTAGAATGATGACTGGAACACCAATTCCTTCAAGCACTCAATGACTAAAAAAACCATTTTTCTAATGGCGTAATGAAAATAACAAAGGAAAATATAAACAAATTCTCATCAAAGGCAAGAAAAATCACAAGAAAACCATATGGAGGCTTCTAAGAAACACTAAGACACTGAGGGACACAAGAAAGAGCAGCTGGAAGAAGGTTGGACAAAGAGCAAACCAAAATAAGGAAAATTTTGGCATGAAATAGGGATCAGCACAGGTGTTAAAGGGACACCAGTTCTCTGCAACACAGGCACAGAGAGGGATGGGGTGCACTACAATGCATATGCAAGGAAGGCTCGGGTGAATTGCAACACGTTGTCTCGAGACCAGAGGGTGTGTTGATCAAGGAATCTCAAGTTCTGGCACAAAACATGCAATGGAATCTCAATGACAAGTATTCCTATGTCTAATAAGGACTGAGTGAAACTATAAAGATCAAAACAAGAGTAAAAATAGACACTTAGGGCAAGAAAAACCACGAAAGGATTGAATTGATCCTCATTATGTTTGCCAATTTGTTATATGAAATCTATAACTATGGAAATAAGTGTCTTCCCTAGGCCTAGTGAACTCACCTAGATTAATATAAATCAAAGGGCACAATGTCTTCCTTAAAGTAATTGAATAATGGGATGAAGCCTACCTAGAATCTGTCACAGGCTTTGCTCCTTCCTCATCTTCTACACTCCAATCCTAGCTCTGATTGCTATAATTATAATGTGCACAATCAAAAAAAACAAGCCAAAGATCTACAACATCTATGCATCATAATCCAATCAATTCATTCAGTAGATCAACATGGTATTGAAATACATGAAATCATAACATCATATATAGGAAAATAGTCTACTCTTTGTATTAATAGAAATGGAGAGAGTTACAACCAAAAATAGGAGTTGATCTTGTAGAAGAGATCCCCAAGTTTACTTGTCCTTTCCTTTCTACAAAGTATGCCTCTATGTCACCCTAAAGCATGGAATAATTATTTTCAAAGTAACAGTATGAGGATAGAATCAATCTCCAAAATCTAACCCCTTGCCCATGAATGGTTGTAAATATATAGATAAGGGATATAGTTCATGACTTCTCATCTATTTACCAATCTAGGCTTAAGATCCACTTGAGATGGGAGGATGAGCTCAAGGGATAAGAGGTGAAATCTCCAAGGTAGGATAGGATAGCATTCGAGACTCTTATCCAAGATAAATGGTTGAAACAACCTCAGGAAGCTTCTGGAAGAGGAAGCTTTGAGATTCTTTGTATTTTTCCTGAATTTCTATTTTAGCGCACCCCCAAGACTAAGCAACCTACTAGTGATCAATGTAGGTGTGAAGAGGGTCAACCTGGTAGTCAACGCTGGTCCCTAAAGGACCAAGGTGTAGAAATTTCCACTGTAGATCAACAGATTATGCAATATACTAAAGAAAAATACAAGATCTACTTCTACAACAAACTTTGTGGAAGCTTAATCAATTTTAACACAATCAATTGAGAACACATATAACTAAGAATGAGAAATCAATCACACATAACACAGAAGAATAACCCAGGGAAAGCCTCAGCCTAAAATCCCAATCTCTGTATTATCATACAAGTGGAAATATGTTCAAGTTACAAAAAGAATCAACTCTCAAGTTATCTTGCTTTCTTTGCAATCAAACAATATAGCTCACAGACTCAATAGACACAGTATGTGTCCTTCTCAAGCCCTCCAAGCCTCCTATCTCCTTGTGCAGTTTTTCTTGGGGTCCAGTGATGCCACATGTGTGAATTGGTCTCATCACACTCACAAAAACTGAAGAAGTAACTGCGTAATCCTCAAGGAAAGAATTCCTTCTACATGCAAGAGATATTCACAATGGAATATTCTAGAAACTGATAGTACACTGTCCCTCCATCTAATCTCAGCTAGGTCTCTGTCTGAACTAACATGCATGACTTATTTATGAGAGAATATTCAGTTATCTGAAGTGCAACAATTACATGCATGTATGCATTAACTAACTGAACTCACAATTAATTCAACAAACTATTTGAATTAATCTAACTAGACTTGACTCGGTTAACTGAGCCAACTAATTACAACTCAAATTACAACTCATCCTTATCTCTTTAACTGATGGATAAATTCCTCAATTAATGAAGAAATTGTTGCATGTCCCCACATAGACTTCATGTTTGATTTTCTACAACTAATTAACTCATGGTGAATATATTAATTATTTTACAAACAGCTGCTAAGATCAAATTCAAATTTTTACTTCTCTATTTTAGTTCAGGGACTAACTAAAATAGGAAGGTATCTCGAAATTCTATTTATAGCAGTACTAAATTTAGCACTTCTATATTTAGCATTTCTTGTTGCTATTTTCAACACTCCCTCTCAACAAGAAAGGGATTATCAGTAACCCAATCCTGTCTCTGTGGAACTCAAACTTGCATTTTGACAATGCCTTCATCAAAACATCTGCATTTTGTTCCCCAATCGAAACATACATCAACAACATGATCCTCTTGACCACACAGTCTCGAAGATGGTGATACTGGATATCAATGTGCTTGGACCTGTCATGAAAAAATGGATTCTCAAAGAGTTTGATACAACTCTGGTTATCACAGTAGATCGTGGTTGGATCCATCCTCTGACCAAACAATCCCACTAGAATCTTCCACATCCAAATGGCCTCACATGTAGCCTGACTAGCAGCCATTTATTCAGCCTCTGCTGAGTTAAGTGCAACTGATCTTTGTTTCATGTTGTACCAAGAAACTGCAGTTGAACCAAGGTTGAAGATTCCTCCAAAAGTGCTCTTTCGGTCTAATGGACTCCCTACCCAATCCGCATCTGTGAAGCCCTGAAGCTTCACTCCCTCTATCCATCTATACCACAATCTGAACTGAGATGTACCTCTGAGGTATCTCAGCACATGCTTTGCTACCTTCCAAAACAGCTTGGTAGGCTGAACCATAGCTTGACTCAGCTGGTTCACCACAAAGAATAAGTTGGGTCATGTGTTCACCAGATACATAAGTGAACCCACCAACTGCCAATAAACAATAGCAGCTACTACCTCACCTGAAGTAGCATCCTCCTTCCTCCAGTTCCCAACTAGATGATTCTGCATGGGCTTGCACTTCTCCATGTGAAAGCGCCTGAGTATCTCATTGGCATACTTGCCTTGAGACACAAATACTTCACCATCTTTCTACCACACCTCCATGCCTAGAAAGTAGTGCATAAGAACCATGACTTTCATTTCGAACTCTCTTGCAAGGTCCTCCTTGTAAGACTGTATTAGCTGATCATCACCTGTCAAAATCAGATCATCGACATAAGGAGAAATGATCAATGGTTTACCTTCTACCATGATGTGGTAAAGGTTCGCATCTGCTTCACTCTTGGTGAAGCCCAACTCGGTGAAATAGTTGTTGATCCTGGTGTACCAAGCACGGGGTGCTTGCTTCGTCCCATACAAAGCCCTCTTGATTCGGCACACATGCGACTCACGATCGAAGGTATTGAAACCCTCTGGATGCTCAATGTACACCTCCTCAATCTTCCCATTGAGGAATGTTGTCTTCATGTCCATCTGGTGGATCTTCCACCCAATCTGAGCTGATAGTGCCAACATCGATCTAATCGATGAGTACCTTGCTATGGGAGCAAAAGTATCATCGTAGTCAATCCCCTCGATCTGTGAGAAACTTCGGGCAACAAACCTTGCCTTGTGTTTCTCAACACTACCATTAGTTGCCTACTTTACTTTGTAAAGCCATCTGGAACTCACCACTGACTTACCCTGAGGTCTTGGGACAACATCCCACACTCTGTTCCGAATGACAGAGTCGTACTCCTCTACCATTGCATCAACCTAGACTCGTTGCTGCACTAGATCCTCGAATGAAGAAGGTTCTGTATCTACACATTCCCTAACCAGGGCCATGTACCTAGTGTACCACTCGGGCAACCTCCTCTGTCTGTGCTAAGAAGATCGTTGTCCCACATTCTCCCATGCATCCAGCATCAACCTGTCAGCTTCCCTTGAGTGTTTCCTCCCATCTCTAGAAGTCTCAACATGAGTGGATGTCTCCACTCCTAGATCCTCTGCATGCAGCTGCTCTGCATCAATCTGAGGCTCCTCCTTCAGAGGAACTAAAAGTTCCTCCTCTACATGCAACTTGAGCTCCCTCTCAAGTGATAATTGCATGGCTTTCTACTCGTCGAACTTCAGATCCCTGCATACCACTGTCCTCTGACTGGTAATCAGGTACACCCGATAGTTGTTGGGTGTATCTGTGTACCCCACAAGTATTCCCAACTCAATTGTTGGATCCAACTTCTTCTAGGCATCTTTGGTCACATGACAGTAAACTGATGATCCAAATATTCGGAAGTGGCTCACATTTGGTCACTTCTCGGAAAAGGCCTCCATAGGTGTCTTCATTCCCAGTATACAGTGCAGGCTTCTGTTCTGCAATTATACTATTGTATTGCATGCCTCAGCCCACAAATTCAGTGGTAGGCTTTGGTCATGAAAAATCACTTGAGTTTCTCCCACAATCGATCTGTTCTTCCTTTCGGCCACCCCATTCTGCTGTGGGTTATGGGGTGCTGTCAATTTCCGTTTAATTCCTTTTGCAGCGCAGAAGTCTTTAAACTGTTGGGAGACATACTCTCCACCATTGTCACTATGCAAGGCTTTTATTCTCTTTCCAGATTCTTTCTCTACCAAGGCTTTAAACTCACAAAACCTCAAGAAGGTCTTATCCTTCTTTTGCATAAAGTAGATCCAGCATCTACGAGAAAAATCATCAATAAAAATAACATAGTACCTTTGTTTAGCGGTGGAGGCTGTAAAGAAGGGTCCACAAACATCTGAGTGAATTGGCTCCAGGATTGCTCCAGCTCTACTGTCTCGATCCAGAAAGGAAGACTTAACATACTTACCCAAGGTACAACCTTTGCATGTATTTGTCTGCTCTAGTTTTCCCTTGGGTAGTCTAGTAGAAATCTACTGCATGATCTTCAGGGCTCCATGGTGCAAGTGGCCCAGTCTTCTATGCCATAGCTCACCAACATCTTGGCTCTATACCATCTCATCTTTGGAACTCAATGCAGCACAATCGTCTACCTCCAGCTTGTAGAGATTCTTTACTTGAATCCCAATTCGCTTGGTCTGTCCAGTACTGACATGCCTCAGGAATACCTTTCCTTTACTAAAGACTACATCATAGCCTTTATCTTCTAGCATAGGGATAGACACAAGATTCTTCTTCAGACCTGGTACATACTTTACATCAGTCAGGGTGAGGGGAGCTCCATGCTCCCTTTTAACACAACTGTACCTTCACCTGAAACACAGTACTTTCCATCATCGCCCATCTTGATCCGCATCTAGAGATCCTTCTCCTCCAAGGTACCGAAAATATTCTTGTCACCTGACATGTGGAATGAAGCTCCAGTATCCAGGTACCACACACATCCCACCATGGATGAAACCATGCATGCGATAAGAGAGAAATCCAACTCAAACTGTGAGGCCAGTGCCTCACCATCAGATCCCTTCAAGGAACCCTTCTTGGATTTCTTCTGTGGACAATTCGTATCATAATGGCCCACTTCATGACAATGAAAGCATCACACTTTCGATTTGTCAAATTCTTACCACCATGAGAAGAACCGAATTTTGGATGGGACGCCTTCCCTTTCCCTTTCCTCACCTTACTCGCTAAGGCTAGATTTTCCTTATCATCTTGCTTCGATGAGGATCCATCTCTAATGTTCATTCTTATCTCATCCTACATCTAATCCGACCAAAGTCGTTCTCAATCTGGCAGTTTTTCTCTTTCATTAACTGAGTCTTGGTAGCTATGCCAGCTCTTAGGAAGATTGTGGAGTGCAAGATTCACCATGTCATCCCTACACTTCCAAGCTCATCCCTACAGGTGGTGAGCTCGTTCAGATATGTAGAGATCATGTAGCCCTTTTCACACTTGATTTTCCAAAGCTTTTCTTTTAGCGCCAGCTTCCTCTGATCGCTGCTATTCTCATATAGATATTTCACTGTTTTCCACATCAAAAACGGTGTCTCCTTCCCATGGAGGCTCGAGACAATGCGGTCTCGAACTCCCTCTAGGAGGATTCTCCTTGCTCTAGCCACACATTTCTTCAATTCCACCAATTCTGTAGCATTAGTTGGCTTGGGGACTTCTTTATCAATGAAGTCCTTCAGACCATTATCCTCTAATACTGCTTCCATGCAATCCTTCCAGGATATATAATTCGAGCTACCATCAAGGGCATACTCGAGTCTTAAACGTTGAACGCCATTGGTGAAATTGAGATGTGATAAGAACTCAATTTCTATATTTAGGAACTTGAAACTTTGAACTTCTCCCTTCTTGTATATTTCTCTTTGCTTTGATCACCTTTGCTCTGATACCATGTAGAAATTCCTATTGTAGATCAACAGATTATGCAATATACTAAATCAAATACAAGATCTACTTCTACAACAAACTTTGCAGAAGCTTAATCAATTTGAGCACGATCAATTGAGAACACATATAACTGAGAATGAGAAATCAATAACACATAACACAGAAGAATAAACTGAGGAGAGCCTCAGCCTAAAACCCCAATCTTTGTATTATCATACAAGTGGAAATATGTTCAAGTTACAAAAAGAATCAGCTCTCAAGCTATCCTTCTCTCTCTACAATCGAACAATACCACTCATAGACTCAATAGACATAGTATATGTCCTCCTCAAGCCTCCAAGCCTCCAATTTCCTTGCGCAATTTTTCTTGGGGTCCAGTGATGCCACATGTGTGAATTGGTCTCATGACACTTACAAAAACTAAAGAAGTAACTACGCAATCCTCAAGGAAAGAATTCCTTCTGCATGCAAGAGATATTCACAATGGAATATTCTAGCAATTGATAGTACACTGTCCCTCCATCTAATCTCAACTGGGTCTCTATCTGAACTGACATGCATGAGTTATTTATGAGAGAATATTCAGCTATCTGAAGTGCAGAAGTTACATGCATGCATGCATTAACTAACTGAACTCACAATTAATTCAACAAACTGTTTGAATTAATCTAACTGGACTTGACTCAGTTAACTGAGTCAACTAATTACAACTCAAATTACAACTCATCCTTATCTCTTTAACTGATGGATAAATTCCTCAATTAATGGAGAAATGGTTGCATGTCCCCACATAGACTTCATGTTTGATTTTCTACAACTAATTAACTCATGGTGAATTAATTAACCATTTTACAAACAATTGCTAAGATCAAATTCGAAATTTTACTTCTCTATTTTAGTTCATGGACTAACTAAAATAGGAAGGTATCTCGAAATGCTATTTAAAGCAGTACTAAATTTATCACTTCTATATTTAGCATTTATTGTTGCTATTTTCAACACAAGGGGCGTTGGGCCTTAAAATATTGGAAACTCAATAGTCAAGAGAAGAAACTCAAGGATTCAACAAATTCATGCTTAGGGATTTGTGTAGGGATGGTGAAAATATGTTGAAGGATGTGAATTGGTAACGTTTGAAGGCTTATTGACTAGATGTGACAAAATGGCCTATAACACCTTGTATTGTTGGGTGTGTGTTATAATATTACATGACTAGGGAAATGATTTGTACATTTTGCTGGGTGCAGCAGGGGAGTCGCAGGGGGGATGGAAGCCCCTCTTGTCAAGGGGTTTGCAGGGGGAAGTAGCCCCTCTGCACAGTGTCCAAGGCAATGCCCCGTGAAAAAAATTATGATGACCCAAGGATGGGGGGCAGACTCAAAGATGGTGGGTAGAGCCACCCATGGTTTTGTGCATGGTTTTTGCACATGATTTTGGGCATGATTGTTTTCTAACCATGGTGTTTTGTAGATTCGGTCAAGGAAACTACAGTTATGTTCTAAACTAGGGTTAATGGATTAGGGTTTACGAATGCTTCAAAATGTATATATATGTATTGTAACATTAAAAGGAATATAATGAAAAATAAATTTAGTAGTCATGGATTTTGGATCCAGGGGAAAATCTCTATGTATATTTGTTTTTTGTCCTTGCAATTGTTTATTTTTCTATTTTAAGAATTCGTTTGCAGGTAATTTTTATATAGGGTTAAAGCCTACATGTATCTCATGTAATAGCCGTGTACTTTCATGATGTATCATTTGGTGATGAGGTGTATTGTGTCTTGAGCTAGTTGGTGGTCTCTTTCTTTCTTCAATGAGGCATTTGTAGCAGCCAACATTGATGTATAGCAGTATGGAGTAGATGGTTGTAGCCTCATTACATGTTTAGGGGGAGTGTGTTCAATAGAGAGAATACACATGGATGCATAGAGACATGTTTGGAAGTTGATTCTATTATTTCACATACTTATCTTCCTTATTTGAGGATTGATTTGTATCAACCCTGTAGTCAAGATGGTGTCGAGCATTTCAAGAGGAGTATTTCCCTTAGTATGTGTTGGAATTGATCTCGACTGTTGGTATTTCCCTTTTCCATTAATTTCAAAGAGGGAGAGAGAATGGAGTATGGAGAGAGTTTTGAGTTAAGCCTCAATGTTGTGGAGATCAGGTTGAGGTTGACATGAATTCCAAAGGGGGATCATGTTGTCATTGTAGTGTCAGAATTGATGTCAATAGGGACTTAGTATAGTTTTTCATATCATCAATTTCAACTTGATGATGGTAGATCTCATGGTTTGTGGTTTGTGTACAGATATACTAGACACAAGTTGTCACTGATTTGATGTAGAGGTGTTCACTTGATGCAGATATGTTGATCCATGTAGAGGTGTTTTGCAAACTAGGTCTTCATGTTAACTTGATACGTTGGTGTTTGGAACTGATGATGATGTTCTTGATGATGTAGAGTAGTTAGAGAAGGATTTACAGGTGTTGGACATGCTTGGACAGGTGTTGGAGATGTTTAACAGGTTCTGGAAGAGCTAAGCTACAAATGTGGTTGAAGAAAGTAGATAATGCAGGTTTGAGCCCACAAAGTGTTATAACGTAGGCATTGAGCCATAAATTGTGTTATGGTCAATGCAAGAAAGTTTGGAGTAGCATGCATGAGGTTTGGGCTGAGAAATAGAAAAAACATAGGTAAGGAGTTGAAGGTGCATTATAATATGAGCTTTGAGGAATAAACTACATTACCTCCTAGGTTTTGTATTTTGGGAGTGTGTTACAAGCATAATGTAGGTAATGGAATATTAAGTGCATTATAACACAAGTATTAGGCCATAAAGTGAACTATGATAAATTCAGTGAATTTTCTCGATTGTGTATGTACTCATATTATTCCAGGGGTATTTTCTATGGTAATTTCTAAATGGTTTTTGGTCAAAAAGTTCGAGGATATTTTTCTCTTTTCTAGAATATTATTAAAGTAGGAAATCTCTCTCATTCAATGAAGATAGTGGTGGATCTAGTCAAGTAGAAAAAATGTCAGAGTATGAACAAGAGTATTTGACTCTCCATATTTGAGTGTCATTATTGTTTAATCACTTCATATTTTTTTTTATATGAGGATTTTTTGTGTTATATAGGTTGGTTCCTTTGTGATAGTGATTCTTTGGAGAGAATTGAGAGTCAATGCTAATAAGATAGACATATGAGTAGCAACATGTTGAAGAAGATTGGTTTATTGGTAGAATTTTATGTGCATTCTTCAACAGTTGTTTTATGCAGGTCAAGAAGACATTTGATGGAGAAGATTGTTATTACCTTGCATATTACATGTTAACATGTTTTCTACGGCACTATTGTATAGTTAACATTATGCATGCAAGGAATCATAGCTAAGTAGATCGTGTTTCTATTGCAGAATTGTTTATACAATTGTAGCATTGTAGTTCATTTCTTGTAATGGTTGTTTTTGTTGAGATATGGTTGAGAACTTGTGATTATATTTGTTATTATATTGATGGAGATGTATTGAGAGTGTGCATGTATGGTTTGGTTTTGTTGCATATTTTGGATGAGATTGAGTTGCATAGTTTTTGTATGTAGATTGGTGATCGTGTTGTAGGTGTTTGATTCAGTTAATGAGCATATATTGGTATTGTGAGTCTAATATGAAAATAGATGAAATGAGGCTCACAAGTGTTTGATTGCAAAGATTGTGGATCTAGTGTGGAATATTATGAAATGTGGTCCATGGGAGAGCTTGAAGGTTGGGACCTTTAGTGTGTTGAGTAATGGTTTCCCAAGCAAGTGGTGGCTTTCATATTCATGGTGTAGCAGCATCCTTCAGGTGGTGGCCTAACAACATGGCAGTGGTGGCTTCCATCCAAAGGTGGTTCGATAATATAGTGGTGGTTGGGCAAGGCTTACTGGGAGTGGTAGATTCATGTAGGTGGTGGCCTAAAAATTCAAGGGAGTGGTGGCTTCCTACAGGTGGTGGCCTGCAAATTTCATATACGTTATTTCCTAGAGCAAGTGGTGGTTCACATGATATGAAAGTTGTGCCATACATACTAGTGGTGTCCAGTGATCATATGTAATGAAGAATTTTTATATTCCAAGAAAACCAATGAATAACAATATGTTGGTGGTTTTCTCCCTTGTGGTTTCCAAATTATATCTTGTGTCTTTTATGTGTGATTATGATGTGCATGTTATTGATGGTTTCTCATATGGTTATTTGTTTCGATGTTCTCATGTTATGTCCTTAGATTTGTTGTTTATGAGTTATGGTTACACATAATGTGTTATGTTTCTAATTAATGAATGAAGTGGGATTTGTAAGAAAATGAAATAAATTGGTAAAAATATCTCATAAGGCATAATACTGATTCACCCCCCCTCTTAGTATTTTCCAAGGTTTCTAATACTAATAAATTTGTAAGAAATGTCATCTTTGTATATATTGATGCATGGAAGTGATGTTGCATACAAGAGGAATTGTAATAATTTGTTTCTAGACTAGGTGTAATTGATTGGAGGGGATCCCACATAAGAGATCAACAGTATTAGTTTTGTTGAGGTCATGGTATAGTTTTGACTGCTACATGGGTATGAACAAGTATTGGATCCTTGTGTGTTGTTGTGAGATTTATTTTAGTGGCATACACATTCTCGTTTAAGCGTAATTTATGTTCATTAATAATATTTACTGCTTCATGAACAACTTCTATAACAATATGATCTAAATGGGAATTGGAAGTGACTAACTCGAACTTGATTCTACTATTAATTTTCTCTAGTTGTAAATATGTACACTTGTGATTCTAGATCATGTTTTGACAATCAGATTCCTCTTATGTTTTTTGTTGAATATGGAAACATGTGAAACATATGATACATTTTAATGCAACGCATGATACCAATTAATGCAACATGTGATATAGATTATACATATGAGCATAGTATTAGTGAAATAAAAAATGAGACAAAATATTGGTATCCTATTCAAGGTAATTAAAGGAAATTAGCATCCTCGAATCAATATAAAAACTCTAAGGATCACTATAACAAATATATGTTTTTCAACTCTCCACTTCCACGTTATCCTTAAGATCCTATGTTCCTCATTTAGAAAATTCTACCTACCATTCCACTTTATGGAAATTATATTCCACTTAAGAGTCTTAATAGTAGGATCAACTCACTTTAATACCACTTGTTGTAGCATTGGGTCAATACTAGTGTCAATAAATGAAATATGTAATACAAATTGATGCATAACATGGAATAAAAAATTAAAATAACATAGAAAAAGAACTCACATGAATAAACCACAAAACTATAAATGCATTAAAATACTAACAGACATTCCACACACTTAGTTTGTTATTGAATTAAAACACAACATAGAACTTCATCAACAGACTCTATAGCAGGGAATGGTGTCCCAAATTCCTTCTTTATTTGTAGTTTGGTTGTCACCTACAAGCAATCCCACAATCAAAACTATTATAGGTTATACATAAAACAAAATCCAATGTAATCAATGGGAAAACAAAGAATAAGTTATACACTAACACAATGAAGAAAATAAGAAAACAAACTAAACACAAGGGAATAGAAAAATATCCTCTTTATTAGTTGTTGGTAGAGATACAATAGATGAGTTTGAAAACACTTGAAAAGAGCTATGGTGAGCAATGGTGCTCTCTAACTTTCAGCAAGGAGTTTCCCTTCTCCAATCCTATTTGCAAAGCACCTCTCTCTCAAAGAAGCTATATAAAAATCTCAAATGGTGAATTCCCTTGGAAAGGTGATTCTAATTACTCAAACAATTTTTGGAAGTATAACTTTTCTCTCACTTCTTCTTCTTTTTGGATCTCATTCTCCTTGTATTTATAAATTCAAAGTCATCTCATGGCTCCTCCTTGGCTCACTAATGAGATGGGATATTCATAGGAGACATGTTATTTCCCAATTAAGGCTTGAGAGGCTTGAAAATGAGCAACCAATATGACTTGTCAGAGAATTTTGGCCCATTAATGAGATGTGATGCATGGATTGTAGATTTGTCTCTTCGGTGGATCCATGTGGCTATCAAAGAAACAGTCATGCAAACCATGAAAAAATTTCTTTAGTTTAAATGGACCTTTAGAGAATCTTTGATTTTTGAGTTCCATGATGCTTCCATTAGAAATTAAAACAACATATTCATGTTATTTTTTATGTTGATCATAATATGAGCTATACAATTGTGTGTATGACTTTTCCATAAAACAGTTTCCACCTTATGTATGAGGTTAATAGAAAATGTATAGCTAAAATACATCACATTTTTCTATTCCTGACAATGAGTCCTGTTAACTTCTTGAGGTAGAGTGCTTTGTGAGGATAGAATTGAGGAAATCCTTACTCAGAATAAAAGAACATCATGTTAATAGAATGTTTATACAAAAAGTGTTTATATGAGGCAGACATGTCCCAAGCTCATGATCATGATTTTGATCGTTATATTACAAGTACATATGAATGAATACGGGAGAATCAATGTTAAAGAAGTTGATGTTTTGTATGCTAAAGAAGATGATTGATTTCTCCCTTAAGGGGCATCTCTAAAAAAAGGCTATAATGGATTCCCACATGCATTAGTCAAAAGGCACTACTAAAGTGGGTGCGATCTAAATGCATGGTTCTTCAACTAGATGAAAGTACTACAACTATCATAAAGTACAATACATTGTTGATATGCAAAATTGTGTCAGTGTTAAACATCATAAGGACAAATTAAATCAATGGCCGATTATGTTTCCCGTTATTTCACCTGAGGTTGACTCATAATGGGGGGAAAAACCAAGGTATTGCTTCAATTCTAGAAAAAAAGTGTCGATGTCAATAGAAAAGAAGCGACGATCATCTGGAACAACGAGGGTCTCAAGAAATCCATGTGAACTTGATACAAGTATTGAAATATGTGAGGTAGGTCAAAGGCATAATGGTTGACGTTAATAGTTCATAAGGATCACTAGGAATTGCCCCAGGTTGGAGTGAAAATGCCTGTGGTGGTAGTAAAAAAAACTATGGGGGATAGGTCCCTGAGGTCAGAAGGACGGCTAGGGGAGAATAAATTATTGTTCTGACTGTCAATGATAAATGGTTGCAATGTAATGATTTTATGGCAAGTGTCAGGGTGATACGACATGAGATGAAATTGAGAAAATGCAATTTGAGGTGAAATCTAGCCAAGGGCGACTAGTAAACATTAGAAAGTAGTAGACACAAAAATAAATGGGTGAGGATCATTATCTAAAAAAAAGTAAATTTGTACACTTTCCAAATGAATTTAAAAGTGGTTTTGGATGTACAAACACAGATACAGGTACACTGAAATGTGTGATGGCCTACATAGTGGTGTAGGGGAGTAACTGAAAAGGGTGGGAGACCATTTGGCTAGTCTCGGTATAGGGTAAATGAAATTGGGAAACCAAGAAGATGGTCTACTGAAATGTGGGGTGTGAGAGGCCAAGCGCATAATGCGATGGTCCATTCATGATAATTGAAATGTAATGCGTGCTTGAGAAAGGTGGTAAGTAATGAGATGAAGAGAGAAATGTAATCATCCTCGAAGTCCTACTAGTGCATGGTTCCTGAGCTAACAAGAGATGGTTGATGAGCCTCATCATTGGGTAATTATATGGGCCTTAATTCACCTCCTAGCTTAGTCAAACCAACTTTTCTCATAACTTAATACATTTTTTTTATTATATTTTTTGTATGAGATGAGTTAGAGTTGGATATTATGCCTAGTGGACTAATATGCATTGAATGTGGGATTGAAGGAGAAAATCAAGGAATACTGGCAAATACTAAGGTTAAAACTCAAATGGGACAAGGGAAAGGGATTGTAATAGGTAAATCCTCCTCATTTACTCCTTCCCCATTCGAATATTCCTCCATCCATCACACCAACTCGGAGTGCAAGCAACCAAGCCATGAGGATTAGAAGGCAACCTAGCAAGTGAGAGACAAAGAGCTAGTTTATCTTGAGTTTGGGAGCCAAGCCTCCCTAATTTTAAGGAAGTAATTGGGGACTTCAATTGTATAAGTAGAGAGGCCTAGAGCCTCATTAGGATTCGAATTTTTGTTGTAAAATTCTAAGCTATTTTTGAGCTCCAGACCTGTGAAAGTTTTATTGATGTAATTTTCTGTTTTGGTAATAAGAATGAGTTTTTTTAGCCAACACTGAGTTAACTTAGAGGGATGAAGCTCTTGGGCTAGGGCCCAACCCTAGCAGCCAAGGCTCCTCTTTCTTGTATCTGTATGTTTAGATTAGTCTCATAGCTTCATTGTTAATTTGCCTTTAGATGTATTTTCATTGCAAGTAGTGTAGATTGGATTGGTTGTTTCTTAGTTTGCTTCAATTTGTGACTTACTTCAATAGCAGGTTAGTAGGGATAAAATGAGCACCATAAGGCTATCAATAGATGTCTTGGCCTCATTTCCTCCCTTTGGGATCATGATTTGAGGAAGGGACCTTTATGCAGCCCCAAAAACACAAATTTCTATTTCTTGCATGAGCTTTAGAGTTCATTGTATTTAAGTTAGAATTTGATCAGTTTTTCAAAGTAGGATTTCATTTCCATCTCTTCTATCTTCATTCTTGCAGTAGATCTCATCCATGTTTTCACTCCTTTCAGCAACTTTCCTCGTGCATAATGTAGGCAGTTAGTTCATTAATTCTAATTTTCTAGCTTATGAGAATGCTTCTTGTTTACATAGCTTTTTGGGAATTATATATGTTTTATGCATAGCAAGTGCTTCAGGAGTAGACAAATACTTCATAGCCAGCAACCACCTTCCACTTCATCCACTATAGTCATTCCTTGTTTCCACCATTGCCTTCACTACTTTTCATCATTTTACATAGAAATTCTTCCAAGCACATTAAGCGAATCCAACCATCCTCTATCTTTGTTGTTGACTTCTAAATGATCCTAGACCTTTCCTCACTTCATGCCACCCATCTACCACCTTCCCTAAGCCTTCCATCACCTCTAACACCTTCCATGTTTCTCTCGGTTGTATCCTGCAGTTTTACAGGGAATCTTGTAGGTTTTTAGTACATCCTATAGGTTTTCCTGAAATGGCATGTTTTGAGGCCGAATTGAGGGAAAACCTCTAGGAACTCACTAAAGGTATCCCAAGGGTCTCCTACACCATCCAACCATCTCCTAATGCTTCCATCCATCTTCCAACATCCTTAATTCACCTGACACATCACCAAAAGAAATTAGTTTGCATACTTGATTTTGCTTGAAAAGACAAAAATACAAAAACATATTTATTTCAGTCCCTTTACTTGCACATTAGTGATGTTTGATGCTTCTTACTTCCATGCTTAGATAGTAGCATTTGGTTCGTGTTAATTTAGCATTATTGCAAAGCATATTTTCTTGGAAGTTAATTAGGAAATGGTGTGATTTAGCATTGAATTTCGGTCTTTTTCATTACTGCAGTAGAGTAGCTGTCCCTTTGAGTAGATTTCCCTTTCTTCCATCAAGAAACCAAGATTATTCTGACTCCATAGAAGTCTGGCTTGAAAACCCAGTGGTCTCTCGCCAGCTGAACCGTGACAAAAGGCAAAACCATCACTTTTACTTGTGTATACAGCATTGTCACCTCCAAGTTTGTATGAACCTTGGGTTGATAAAGTAAAGCTGGTAGCCCAAGAGTTGCAGCATTCTTGTTGCAATACTGCCACTCATTAGTGGCCATGGATGCAAAGAGGGCAAAGGATCTTACTTGATATGGTGATCCATGTAGGTGGAGAAACTATCAACCAACATGAAATTTTAATGAGTGCTAGTGGAAGGTGAGGTAAACGTGGTTGACAAGATGGGACTTATGGCTAATTCGAGAGAAATTATATTAGGATATGCAATTTTCCATCTAAAACCTTTCATTCTAGTGGATAATGATGCTTCAGAAGTTCATTAGTTGTCATGGGGTCCTAATTTTGTGTTGAATAAGGTTACTTGCAAGATTGAAACCCAAACCCTAAGTGAAAGTATCCGCAAAATATAGAATTGGAAAAATTCAAATAAAATAACCAACAACTAAACAACAAGGTGCGCTTGACAAGTATTCTGAGTGTAGAAAGGGTTGGTGATGGAAAATTTTGGCAAACTAAAGAGGAGACACCATGATGAAGAATGAAATGACCTAATCCAAAGACCACCCATGGTTTGAAAAATGAAGCTCATGGGCTCCTTTATTGATGTCTAGAAGATGGAAATGAAGGAATATATTAGGTCTATGGGGACCATAGTGCCACCTCATTTGAGATTTGGTGAGGTAGCAATTGTACTTGAGTCTGGAGCTTGTATAATCAGTTGCGGTTTGACAAAGTACAATATCGATTCATAGAGAGAACCAGGTTAGTTGTCATGATGCCTCTATTTCAATTTTTTAGGGTAGATAGGGTAGGCCATAAGGTGCCCATTCATATAACCATTTTATGAGTCTAGGTCCCGCAACCATGTGGGTGACTCGAAAAGAGCCGTGGGGGGAGTCATGTACATGCATAGTTGTGAGGGTATTGTGGTTGTATAGCATGCAAAGTGTAGGGGGTCCTTTATGGGTAGGTTGAAAATAGTAATGGTGAGGGTCATGGTTGTGCAAGAAACAGGTGTGCAACACACCACACCTATGGGAATAATAGTTGTAGTAGGTGCCATAGTTGTTGCTCGCACAGGCGTGGTGGTGCGCGCATGTGATGGTGATGAGGCATTGGTTGACACATGAAAGTGCTAGTGGAAAAGTAGGGATATGATATCATTCTTATCGGAGTAGGACCAAGACATGTGGACAAAGCATAAACTAGTTAGGTCCATGCAATCCTTGCTAGTACTACCTCCTCATTAGGTGAAGCAATATTGACGCCATGGAACGATGAGAAAATGGCTTAATCATTGTTCCTATGGAAGAAGAAATTAAATGGATATGATGTTATGTGTTTTCATCACTAGTGGGTGGAAGAATCTCCCATATGGTCGTATGGGGGTTATTTGGGAGTATTCCAAAGAATGTGCCAGTGCCATGAGAACTCTGCTAGAGGAATCATCATAGCTTAATATTGGTAAGGGATGATAATCCTCACGGATAGTGATTGTAGAGCATGGATCCTGAGAATTTGTTGAAATTCCCGAAAGAGTGGGAAAGTTGATAAAGGATGAATAATGTCAATGTAAATAGCACATGGGTGTGACACGCGTTAATTATTATCAAAGGCAATGTAGTAAATGGTTTTAGGTGCATCTTCTACATCCAAGGTGGGAGGAAGAGCAGGTGCAACTATGATAGCCTGAAAAAACTACAACCAATGCATCCCAATATCATGGGAGACTAGGACAATGGTGGGTGAAGTGTCCATGAAGTGTGAAAATGGTGCAAGGATGATTGGTATGTAATCCCTTGTTACGATATGTGGTGTAATTTTCTCCAGGGGGTGGAGAAGAGGGAATGGGTGCCTAATGGGCATGCAGAATGACCTTAAGCTCTTCCAAAGAGGGACATCGATTGGTAGGTCATCCCAAGATGTCACATAATGAACAAGGGGGAGATACCCTAGGATAAGATGTGCTAGTGAGGTCCTTCTTTTTGGATTCCTTCTTGTCCTTTCCTGTGGTGTCCTCTAGTGCCTTCATAAGGTATAATATGCCTAGAGGTGGTAAAACCTCTCTAGGGGTGCTCAACATAACATGAACTATGGGTACAACTCCTAACATATCCGACATGGAAAGTGGTGCCAAATACCAAACAAGCAACTCCATAACCATATTAAGGCAAGATAAGCATCACTGTCACTTGGTGTGAGATGAAATTAGGTGGGGGACAGAGGAAAGGAGTATGAGTGATAGCGTATGGAAGGAATAGGGTATCACTCACTATCATATTTTCATATTCTGATGGTGGTTGATTGTCCTGAGTATGTTCATCATATGGGTGGTTACTATGCATATGGGAGTCATGGATGTATATGTTATGACTAGAAGGTCTCTTGGATATGTTTCGAGGAGAGAAGAATGTTTAAAAATTCTTGGGCCAATCTCGTTTAAGGAAGAAACTAGTCCTTGTTGGGACCCTACAAAGGGTAACACACTATCTGGGGAGGAGGTGTTGGTGGGAAAGGTTCCCTAAGGTAAGGTTTGACAACCTCAATAAATCAGAACAAGGTAATCAACAAAGTTCAGTCAAGCAAGCATGCCAAACATGTGAATTACTAAAGGTGGACTTGGAAACTTACCCGGAGGTCCTACGTTTGATGATGTTCCCGTAGGGTCGAAACCTTTTGCTTCCTCTAGAATCGAACAAGCCTATAATTCAATTCAAAGAAGCATATAAATGATAGATAATTCGATGTGCATGCATAAAATATATGTTAGATCATTGAGACAATAACCTATCAAGAACAAGACATGAGATTCTTTATTGATAATTAGCAATAGGTATAGGAAAGGTACAACTTGATCCAAGCCAAAGCACCCATGAAGCCTTCCTCCAGATTCGTCCAACTCGAGCCATGAAGATAACCTCTCAAACAAATATAAGGAGATCCTATAAAGATTATGAACATCTCTGCAAAGGAAACCAGGGTTTCCATAGAGACTGGGAGTGCAGGAGACATGAAAAAATTAGACTTAATCTGGGAGAAAAATGGGTATAGTATTGATAGCCCTTCTCTTATGTCTTTTAGACCTACCCAAGTTGTGTATATATACCACCTGCAATTAGTTAATTCAAGCGTGCTATTGGATCCTGTATGTGGGATCTCGGTAAAATCTATGAACCCCACCCGAAAAATAGCATATTATTTTAATTTTTCATATTATAAAAGGTATACGTGGGTATGCAGTTATAGAACCCGCGTATGTATGCGCTTTTGAATGGGAAGAGTCGCGTATGGAATTTGAAATATATTTTTTTAAGATAAGATCAAGTTTGCATAGGAAAAGGCTGCACAAGGCCATACAAGAGCGTCAAGTCTACATGAGTGCTAAATAATGCTATAACATGAGGAGGTCCTTATCTCGTAAAATATTAATTGGTAATGATTTTCCCATTATAGGGGAACTCATAGTATAGAAAATTGATGATGCAACAATCTTCATGATGTACATGTAACTTCATCCAAACAATATATTATATAAAGGAGGAAATCAAGGACTTCTATATCTATGAGAATTATTTTGTTGGCAAGTTCAACTGGGACATTCTAAAAGAGTATTATAGGTGATGATGGGTGGCCATCATATGCCCTTAGGGTGATGGAGGAAGTTATGATTTTGGGGGAGCCTAGTTCTTCCAAACTAACTTTGATATAATTCATGTGGATGCCCCCTCATCAATGATACGTCAATGGACAGTGAAATTTCAAATGGTCACCGGTATTTCGAAGGTGATTAAAGATGGTATTTGTGGTTTTGATTTGTATAGGTCAAAGGTTATCAATTAATAACACCTAATGTGGAAAGTAGGGCTTTTTGTTGAGTTAGAAAAATTATAAGAACCTCCAAATTTGACATTGTAGATGGAGATTTTGCAAGGTCTTCGTAAACATTATAATTATATTTTTCCTTTGCATTATGTGATGTTTGTCGTAATAGTCCCTTGACCATCTTATAAACTAGTTCTATGGGTGGTTGTGGAATTTTCAAAGGTGTTGTAGTTGTATTTGATGTTATTGCGTTAGTTTCTAAAGGATTAGGCTCTTGAGGAGTTCCATAGTCCGGACGATGTGTTTGGAGTATGACATCTACTTCCTGCATGTAGATGTCATGATTGGGGGGGGGGGGGGGGG
>APFE031695475.1:145792-157169 GCA_000404065.3 Pinus taeda | reverse complement strand
CAAAAATCATCATTGTCATAAGCCATGAGAATTCTATAATCATAACTATTAGATAAACCATCACTTTCTTCTTCTAAACTATCCAAAAAATCATCGCTATCATAAGCCATGAGAAGTCTATAATCTTGACCAGTTTCATCTTCATCACTATTAGATAAACCATCGCTATCTTCATGAGTATAGAAAATCCTTCTATTCACAACTTGTTTCCTATTCCCTTTTGCACATTCCTTTCCTTTTTCATATTTATCTTTATGAGGACATATGGAAGCATAATGACTAACTCTACCACAAGCAAAGCATTTGAAAGGTAGCTTACCTCTGAACCTTCCAAAACCTCATTGAAGCTTCTTGACAAAATTTACCTCATCCTCTTCTTCTAAAATGTGTCCTGATTCATTGTGTTCTTCCTTTTCTTTTCCTTTTGCTGAAGCTTTAAATGTGGCTTCTCTCATATCTGATGGACCTCCTTTTCTCATCTCAAAAGTAGTTAAGATTCTGTGAAGCTGTGTCATAGTGATATTCTGCAAATCCTATTTTTCTTCTATGGAAAACACTTCTGATTCAAATTTAGCAGACAAGGATCTCAAAATTTTCTCAACTAAGGTAACTTCCTTTATTTCTTCACCCATATTATTCATACAACTAACAACCTCATCTATACGTAAGAAGTAACTAGCTACATTCTCATAACTATGCATCTCAAGAGTTTCATATTGAATTCTGAGAGTTTGAATCTTAGCATGTTTTACCTGAGAGTCTCCTTCATAGATCTGAATGATTTTGTCCCATATATCTTTGGCTGTTTTGAGCTGCATGACTTTGACAAACTCTGATTGTGACAAACTTCCCAATAAAGTATTGACAGCTTTGGCATTGGTTTCATATTGCTTTTTACCTGTCGTGTCTGTAGGAATTGTTGTTGGAAATTTATATACTCCTTCCACAATTTCCCAAACATCTGTTCCAAGAGATTGTAGAGAGGTTGTGGTTCTTATTTTCCAATAAACAAAGTTGCTCCCATCGAAAATTGGCGGTCTGATTGATCCCATCCTTTCGTGATTATTCATCTTGATGGATCTTCCTTCAAGAGATCAAGCTTCTTCTGAAGAACTTGGCTCTGATACCAATTGTTGGAAATAATACTGAGAGGGGGGGTGAATCAGTATTATCAGATCAAGAATTTTTCTTTTTCATAATCAGGTTTATATACGCTACTTCATAGAGGGGAACTAGTGTGTACACACAACTGTCTTTAAGGCAACCAGCATTTATGTGGTAAACTTATGATTCAGTTAATTCATCATATGTTGATCTTTAATCAGTTCATCACTACTTCATCAATCATTAAACAGTAACCATGTGCAGTGTAAACATAATAAACCATCACACATAAGCAACACACATGAACACCAAGATTTAAGGTGGAAACCCAATGTGGGTGAAAACCACCTACTGTTGTCGTCTCTGTCTTCTTTTAATAATAAGAAAATATGTTTACAATCTTGTGCTAGTGTGGACTCATACCAGTACACAGGATTCTACCTGCAGAAGGTTACAACCTTCTCTCGTTCTTCAGCTTCTACTAGAAGGGAGCTACAACCCCCCAACTCTTGTACTAGCCAATATGTTTACTAGTACGTAGGTGCCAACCTATAGAAAACTCCACTCTTCCACCAGGGACCACGTTTCATGAATTTTCAGACTGGATGCTCCTGGCACATATCAAAACATACGAATACCTTGACTCATCAATAACCCATCAGAAATTTAGAAACTCAAACTTCATCAACCAACATGCAGTTAATCTGAAACAATCATATCATTGTCCTCAGAACACTATGCTGAACCCAGAAACCTGCATCAACATTCAGAACCAACTGAAACCTCAAAAATTCATGTGTCGAACTGTATATGCTACTTCAATGAAGAAAACTTGCATATATACGTTACTTCCTTTGGCCCAACCTGCGTATACCTCTAAAGATTTTGAATCATAAATATTTGAATCACAAACTATACCAATCAGCAGTATACTAAACATCTATTGTCAAATTATAGAACTTTACACAAGCAGGAAACAGAAAACACTTCTTCTCACTTATACAATCAATCAAATATCAACCTCCTTATGCATTCAGATTTACATTCAAATCTAAGAAGACGTCACTAACAGACAATAGTAAAATAGCAGCAGCAATAAATCAGCGATACTGATCTGATAGATCAATCATCTCTGAACATCAAGCCTTTCTTTTGTATATGCTACTTGAAAGAACAGAACCTGCGTGTATACGCTCTTTGGCTGAGACAAACTTGTGTACAGATCTGCAAATATTGACTCAGAACTTTGTTGCAATTCCAAACTTTAGACAAACCCAGATCATGATAGATAACGAATAAAATAGGCGCAAAACATCATATTTAGCCTCAACCAATATCAGATCATTCAAGAATAAGCCATTTCAGGTCTCCTGATCCTAATCCAATATTGAACTCAAGGTGCACATAAATATTTCAGATCTAGTCCCAAACATAACCCTACAACATAAAATATACTTCAAATAGAAGTATTCCTTAGAATCTTATTCTCTTGCACCCGTGGCCTTATGATCCTCTCTTCTTTATATAGATTTTGGCCTTTCTCAATACCATGGACCGAATCCACTTAGGACCAATACCTTGGATCAAATACCATGGACCAAATATCTCGGACTAAATACCTAGGGTCAATACCATGGTCCAAAGATACCTTGGACCAAATACCTCAGACCAAAACCATGGTTTTCAACATGTACGCGCTTTGCCTTCTATGGGAGTGCGTGTGTACATTATACACTTTTTCTGTTATGAATACCTGTGTGTATACACTACTTGGACTAAGTGAACCTACATGTATCTCTTAAACTACTCTTACATCATCTTCTTCCTTCAACTTCTTTATTTCGATCAGTAGTCCTTAGTTCCATCTTGTTGATCCTTTGTACCATTGCCCTATTGCCTCTGAATATTCCTATTAGCTTCTTATCAAAACTGAGTTGAACTGTAGAGTTGCCATCAAGAACAATACTTGTATCATAATGCCAATAGGGGTACTTTTCTTGTTTTGGGTATTATGGAGGACCAGCCTCATGTTATGCATAAATAGTTCCTTGGTGGGGGGATGGGTTCTACAACATTTTTGGTGGTTGATTGGATGTGACTTTCCCCCTATCCTCTCTCGTGTGTTTTAACTCAGGGAGTTTGGGACAATGATCAATGTAGTACTCATCTTCACTACAAATTATGCAAGCATGATTACCCTTCTTATTGTTTTGTTTCTGTGAATTATCAGTACAATGATTCAGATTTTTGTTCCAATCTAGGGGCTTGCCCCCAATCTACACATTTAATTTTTGTTTTTGTTGGTTTATGCCTTGATCTTGGTTTCCTTTCTTTTTTTTCTATCCTTTCTTATTATTTTAATTAGATGGATTTATAATATTGAGTTATTTAAATGACTAGTGTTGTTCGGGGAAAGAAATTTGGACAAAGTTAACACTTGCATTTTGTTGAGGTGCAGTGTTAGCTTGTGGTGGGCTAGGAAAAGGAAAGTATGGATTTCCTTGTGAGGAATTTTCAATTGGTATGTTGGCATGTAGACATTCCATCTGAAGTGTGTGTTGGGTATTGATTCTCTTGCATGGGGGGATTAGGAGAAGGTGTGAGAGGATTAGGATAATACCCAGCAGTAGATGATGTTGGTGTTGTGGATGTCTCTATAAAGTGGGGGAATGATTTGAGGGCTTCATTCAATGAATCTCTGGCATATCACATGCATTCGTGGCATACCAAACAATACCCCTAATTTGACTACATATTGGAAAATACCTCTTAAAATCACATTATTTAACCCCCTACCCCATATGAACCCAATACACCTTCCCAATTTAAGAAATACCAACTTTCACTAGATATTGTAGGTATCCATTTTTTATATGCCTTTATATTTTTTCATAAACATTGAGCTCCCTTTTTTAATACCTTCCAATATAAAGACCCTTTACCCCCTAATATATGCTCAATATATTATGTTGTTTTTTCCTCAATATATATCCCCCAATATGAACCCACATTGTATGGTATTACTCCCCCAATGAAGCCTTCGTGGGGAATGATGGTGGTTAACTATATATATTTCCATAATATAGGAGGTGGTTCTCAAGTTGAAATTGGGTGATGTGCCCAAACAACCCGCCAACAATATTAGATGCCCCCATTTTATCTTGATTGAAAGAGAGTGGTCAAGGAGCATTAGGAATAACAAAGTAGAGGTAACCTAATTATGTATAAATAAGCTTAATTTTTTTAGCCTTACTTGTGGCTTATTTTTTAGTTTATGGCATACTAGTTGCTACATCTTTTACAGTAATGGGAAAAAGTGATTTGAGGAAGAAATATAAAAGAAAGGGAGGTGTAATATCCACCTTACATAGACTACAACATGTTTTCCACTCATGAATATGGTTCTCTATATAGGTGGTTGAAGTCTACCAAAATTGGTTCAATAATTCCAACATAGTATCATGAATAACTAGGAGCTAGAAAAAGGTGAGAAAATATTTTTCCAAATATTCAAAGCTACCATGTGCTCTTGAACGTTCACTAACAAACCACTTTGTTGAAGAGCCGGTGAGGGTACGTTGAAAAAGCCTCATTTTAATTGTGTCTTCAATGATATTATTCGATGAACACTAAAGATGAAAAGACATGACATGGTTGGTTGGGTCTTCTCCCTATTTACCTACAAATTTTGAAATATCTGATGGTAATTTGGTTGGCATGGATAACCATGTAAGGTCATGGGTGGTGGGATCATTTTTCAGTTTCAACAATATGGGAGGTTGAGTGAAGCTACAAATGGGATGGTTTAAGTGGTGTGGGCCATTTTAGTGTGACCTAGTTGAGATAAAGTAGTATTACTTTGAGAGGAAGATGTTTTTGACAACGTAGCACTAAGGATGGTTGACCCTAACAAAGTGGAAGGAATATGATGTCCTAAAGTGGAAGTTCAAGTAGCAGATGGTGTTAGACCTGACACTCCTCTAGCTGATGGCGAGAGAATTTAAAGGTGCTTAGAGCGATAGGGTATCATGGGATCCCCTATGGTGCTCTAGTGTGTGGGTATGTACTATGAGAGGGATTCCAAGAAAACGAAAGTATCAACACATAAGACAAAGCATAAATAAAATGGTAAGTTTTCTTTAAGATTCTTAATGTGTTAAACAATTAAATATATGACATGGGGATTTTACGTATGAAAAAATCCTCGAAGACCTAGCATCCTTTTACTTCAAGAAGTTTTTGTAAAAGTGGGGTCTTGAGCCACTGGTTGAAATACCAATGAAGGTATGGATGGAAGTTTATAACGAGGGGTACTATGGCCACATCCCAATGAAACTGGCAATGCTTCCAAAAACCATACAAAATCCACTCCAGGTGCAAGTTCTCCCACACTTGACACCTATAGGGAAAGATTCCCTGCCAATAAGCTACTTCTGTCTAGTGGAGGTGAGAGAATCTCAACTTCAGGCTATCAACATTGCACCTGGAGCCCTTACTAAGAATTGTGAGATTCAAGGAGGCCCATGATAGTATGTAGTCTAAGCCTAACCCCTTCAAGGGTTTCTTCTCACCACTAGCTTTTTTCCATTGGATTATGGAGTAATTAAAGTACCTTAAAAATACAACTTCTATGTTTGAAGTGTGAAATAACTAGGGGAGGTTGTTTGGATACCTACTCCTGTGATCCTAAATTAAACTATTAATTATTTTTTACCCCTGTGGGAAAATTAAACGTGTTCAAGTTAAGGTTTCTTTAAGAGGCCTTGAGAATGAATGAGGATGGCCTCCATTCAATACGCTTAGGGTGTGGTAATGAATTCCAATAAACCAATTAGAAATTTCTTATTCCCTTCAAGATCACCTAGGTGCGAGATGGAAGAGCATACTCTTTGGACAAAGTTTATGTGAAATATGTGTGTGAAGTGTTAGGTGAGAAAGGTGTAAAAGTGAACATACAAAGTTTTTCTGGATTACAACAAAAATGGATATCATAAAATCCTTTAGAATTTCCTCCTACTTAAACTAAGTGTGTGTACCTTGCAAAAAAGGAAGACTTGATATGATTTTAATGGGATGCTTAATCCTCCTAATTAAACTGTGTGAATTTTTAACCTATAATGAGATGGAAGGTAATGCTTTTAGAAACATTTCTGATTCCCTACAAGATCACTTAAGTGCAAGAGGGAAGAGCATACTATGTTTCTTACTTTCACTACTCCTTGTCCCAATATACAAACTTAAATAAAATAGACAAGACATCCACATGGAAAAGAACTTCAAAACCCTCTCTACTTTAGTGGCTAGTGGAGCAATGAAATCCTATCTAACATGAAAAAAAGAATTGCAAGAGTGAGGCAAGTCACTAAAGGATGCTTGTAACTCAAAGAGACAAGGAAGTTACAAGAAAAATGTGTGCATCTATAATCCATGTGGGTTATGTCAACACAGTCACAAGGATGATTGCATCTGTTTTTTATAATCGTGGGGGAAACCTCAAAAAATTAACAGAGCTGAATTATAATATGGTAAGGCTTGGGGATGGCCTACAAACTTTAAAAAAATGTTACCAAAATAAAAACCAATGGAGTAAACAGAGAAAGATAGCCTACAAACAACCAACAAGATCAAAAAAATGATAGTGGAGTTGCCATTATTGTAGTAGAGAATTTAGAGCAATGGTGTCTCAAATTCCTTCTTTCTTTGCAGTTTGGTTTCCACCTACAAGGAATCCCATAATCATAAATGCTAGAGGTTATACATAAAACAAAATGCAATGTAATCAATGAGAAAACAAAGAATAAGTTATGCACTAGTGCAATGAAGAATAAGAAAATAAACTAAATTCAATAAAATAGAAAAAAAATAATCTTTATTAGTTGTTGGTAGAGATACAATAGATAAGCTTGAAGACACTTGAAAAGAGCTATGGTGAGAAACGGTGCTCTCTAACTCTCAAAAAGGAGTTTCCTTTCTCCAATCCTATTTGCAAAGCACCTCTCTCTCAAAGAAGCTATAGAAAAGTTATTCCCAAATTGTGAATTCCCTTGGTAAGGTGATGTTAATTGCTCAAGCAATTTTTGGCAGCATAACTTTTCTCTCACTTATTCTTCTTTTTGGCTCTCATCCTCCTTATATTTATAGATTCAAAATCAACTCACGACTCCTCCTTGACTCATTAATGAGATGGATGATTGGTAGGAGACATGTTATTTCCCAATTAAGGTTTGAGAATCTCGAAAATGGGCAATTGATCTTGACCCGAAAGAGAATTTTGGCCCATTAATGAGATGTGATCCGCAAACTGCAAAGTTGCCACTTCAGAGGATCCACTCAGCTATCGAAGAAATAGTCATGCAGGCCATGCAAAAATTGCTTTATATGCTCATGTAGATTGGATTTTAGAATAGACCTTTATAGAACCTTTGTTTTTTGAGTTATGCTTCTAGTAGAAATTAATACACCTATACATGATGTTTTTGACATTGAGTGATCTGTAAACTACTATGGATATTCCAATGGACAGTTTGTCACAACAAATCTGATAATATTATATTAAAAATCTGAAATTCTAGACTATTAAGTTTTATTAGATTTATGGATCTATAGATTTATTTTTAATAATGCATGCATGCAAATGAAAATTATGCAGAAAATAGAGAATGGAAAAATAAAATCTCACACACACATATAACATAAGATATTCTCTGGGAAACCCTTTTGGGAGAAAACCCAGCTGGAAGTTGAGGTCGCTTTGTTCTCTTTCTCTGTATGGAAATATGGTTGCAAAAAGTATGGTCTGTGGCCCATGGGCTGCTACAGTATATGTGTGCTCTACCTCCTATCCCTCTTGGCTATTTTTTCTCAACTATGGAACAAATGCACTCAAAAGAATGGAATCCATTTTCCTCTTAGTGGCTTGGCTATAATACAGCCCGATAGCCCATTAGTGGTTAGGTTTGACTACCTCAAATCTTAAACATAGTTACAATATAGAATATTCTAGAGTCTTTTACATCATAATCACATGGATAGCCCCTTTTCCATGGAAAATGGGGGCTGATTTGACATCCTCTCAAATTATGGGTGTGAAAACAAAAAGGTCAACTTTTGAGTGGCATAACTTTCGCATACAGACTCTAATTGGCGTGATTCTTGCACCATTGGAAATATCTCTGTGTGTATAATAGCATGAAAAGGTGTCACATTAAATAGAAAAAGTTTTATCCCCAAAAAATGTCATTTGATGCCTCAAAACTCCCGGAAGGTTTCAGACCCAATTTTTCCAAACTGGGTCATGCCAGTAAAAACGGTCCTATGAGTAAATTCCTCCACTTTTTCAATTCCAAATACATTGAGTTGGATGATAACAAATATAATGATCCATTCTAGATCATTGAGTGTAATCTAACTTGTACAATTGTGCATACGATTTTTCCATAATAAGAACCTCTATCACTTTATAAATCAATGTCTAATACTCTCAAGCTTTATTACATTCACAAATCCTATGCATAGATCCATGGTTCACACAACATCCCAACAACTATCAAAGACCAAATAATGAAGAGCTGAGGGGCCCTTTGCTCAATTACAAATTTCATATATATGCTTAAGGCCATAAATGTTTGGTTCCAAAGACTTCTCATTTTTTCCTAAGTAAGACAAACATTTATTAATTCCCAAGTCAAACATTTTTAAATTAATAAATGGCTAATAATAAACTCTTTAGCTTCCAAATATATACCAAGTTTTGGAGCTTGAATATCCAAAGTCAAATTGAAAAAATAAATATGTCGAAGAAATTTTACCTTTCTTTATTATACTTTGTAGTTAAATATTTAAGCAATTTAAAATCAAAAAAATTATGATATTCCTTTCATATCTTCCGTTTGCAGTAAACAAGTTACTCCAAACAAAGATTATGGGATAATTAATGATACAATGAGATCTTTAGGAGATCATAGCATCATACCTAATCTTCAAGCCTAGATGCTTTATACTTTTTATGTATAAGAAAATCATATAATCTTGGTGCTTATAATTTTTTTTTTAAGAAATACAAGGATCGATATTATTTAACATTTCAATTTTTTTAAATATAAATTTATTATAATTCAATTTTCATATTATTTTTTAGAATGATTATGATTGATTTCTATTTGCAAATATAAAATAATTTATTATTGTTATTCACTCTCCCGGTTCACATGATATACTCTCAAGTTTGAAATCTCGCATATATACTCTCCGGTCTATCTCGCATATATCCGCATATATAAACAGAATTCTAAACAGTCTCGGTGATGGTTTAAACTGTCTCGCGATATATATACTCTCGCAGATCTTGTCCCGGTTCACATGATATACTCTCAAGTTTGAAATATCGCATATATACTTTCCGGTCTATCTCGCATATATCCGCATATATAAACAGAATTCTAAACAGTCTCGGTGATGGTTTAAACAGTCTCACGATATATATACTCTCGCAGATCTTGTCCCGGTTCACATGATATAAACAGTCTCGGTGATGGTTTAAACAGATCTCGCATATATACTCTCCGGTCTATCTCGCATATATCCGCATATATAAACAGAATTCTAAACAGTCTCGGTGATGGTTTAAACAGTCTCGCAATATATATACTCTCGCAGATGGTTTAAACAGTCTCGCAATATATATACTCTCGCAGATCTTGTCCCGGTTCACATGACATACTCTCAAGTTTGAAATCTCGCATATATACTTTCCGGTCTATCTCGCATATATCCGCATATATAAACAGAATTCTAAACAGTCTCGGTGATGGTTTAAACAGTCTCGCGATATATATACTCTCGCAGATCTTGTCCCGGTTCACATGATATAAACAGTCTCGGTGATGGTTTAAACAGATCTCGCATATATACTCTCCGGTCTATCTCGCATATATCCGCATATATATACTGTCCCGGTTCCGGTTATATATATATAAATAGTCTTGCCATAAACAGTGTCGGTGATATATAAACAGTCTCGCGATATACACAGTTTCGGTGATATATAAACAGGCTCGGTGACATATAAGCAGTCTCCGAAGATATATAAACAGTCTTGTCTCGGTGATATATATACAGTCTTTTGGTTTTAAAGCTCGCAATCCAAAGCTTGGAGATCTTGGCTCGCACATCAGGTTCGGATATCAAGTGCACACATTCCTTATCTTTTTCTTTTTTAATACATATTTGCTCATATAATTTCAAGTATGAATACTTCACCACAGTTACCAAAGATTACCAAGGGCAGACCTAGCACAGTTACTCTATGAGTATATAGAGTCTTTAGAGAAACGCAGAGAAGAAAGAGAAGCCAAGTTACAAAAAGAGTTAGAAGCCGTGTTGGAAAACAAATTTGCATCTCTTGAAAACACTATCCAGAAACAAATAGAAAATAAAATAGAACTACTGGAGAATAAATGGAGGCAATAGAGACTAGACTGCATGTTATAGAAAAACAAAACCAAGATACTAACCAACCATCCCAGCAAGGAGACGCTGATACCTTAGAGGGTCTTAAAATGAAAGACATGATTAAAGAATTAGAAGAAAAAGTTAATAGCCGCCTCAACCTAAATAATGTGGTAGATAAGTTAGATATTAAACCAATTAAAGACGAAATGAAAAAATTAATAGAATTAGACCACAAACGTAACAAAAGGACCCTAAACCTTATAATCTTCGGTTTAAACGAGGAAGAAGATGAGGATACTTTAGCCTTAGTCCAGTCAGAATTACATAATAGATTACAAATTGAAACAGGGTGTCTCACAGAAGCAACAAGGTTGGGGAAATTAACCGAGAATAAAGGAAGATTAATCCGCATAAAGGTGAGCTCTATTGATCATAAGCACAACATACTTAGTAAAACCTCAAGTCTAAAAGGAACGGGAATATTCATAAATGAGGATCTCATCCCAGAAGATCAAGCAGAATTAAGAAATGAGGTTCAAAAGGTAAAAGAAGCTAGAAAGGAAGGTAAATAGGCAATAATCAGAAACAGAAAAGCCTTTATTCGGGACAAAAACCAAAAAGATAGTAATCAATAGCAACTAAACATGCTCTGGATCCTTTCTTGGAACTGTCGGGGCTTCCCATGGAACAAAGGCCCCAAACTAAGCTGGATCTCAAATGATGTTGATATTATTTTGCTTGTTGAAACTTGGGAGCACGAAGAATCTAAGGTCCCTAACATAGATGGCTTTACGCTATGGTCTACATGGAACAAGCGATCCTC
>APFE031695475.1:56397-112816 GCA_000404065.3 Pinus taeda | reverse complement strand
AATTTAGTTTGTTTAAGGTTAGTTTGTTATATTAGAATTTTTACATAATTGAATAAATTTTAATGAAGAAATTCATATTCTATAATATTTATATTTAAGTGTTAAGGGGTTTCCGCAGTGCATTATATTAGATATTATTTTCGGATTCAACTGCGTTAAGTCAGTCATGATAAATTAGTCAGTTACGACTATCTCTCATGGAAATGGTCATAGATGAATGACTTACTTAATGCAGTTAAATCCCAAAATGATATCTAAAATTTATGTTATTTTAATTTATTTTTTTAAAGGTTGGGTTGCTTTTAAAATAATGGGACTTACATGTGCTTTGATAAATCATTATGTATAACATGAACAATTGTGAAAATTTATACTTATTGAGTATTGATGCTATCAAATCAAAAGGTTTTATCTAACTTAATCTAGGTCATAGTTAAATTTGAACACATTCAATGTGGAATAGTAACCTACTCACTACATATTAATAAAACACTATGCTTTATACCCCATGAACTATATCATTTAAATTTAAAATTAATAAATTAATTTTGATTTGTATAATGTTATAAAGTATCTAATGATAATTATATATCTTTCATAATAATGTTTCATTATTTTCTTTTAATAAATGAGATTGTATTTTACTAATTTTAATATGTTTAATTTATAAAATAATATGCTCTTCCTCATTGGGGTGGTATTAAGGGTCCCAATGGAGGCATGTATCATTATTAACATGCTTGGCATTTGAATGGTGAACTAGATGGCAGACTTGGGATCGAGATCCATGTTCTCCACTTGTTTTTTGTCTCATCCATGTGTGACATCCTTACCGTCCTCAACATTCAGATCACCCACCCTCATCATGTTGGTTTAAATGCAGGGAAATGGTTCTAGTTGGGTTCAAGTACAACATTCCTTTTGTGAACAGGTTCCATCGCTTAGAAACTGTTATGGCTAGCCTCTCTCATGGAGTATTGGCTATGGGAGGAAGAGGCCCTGACACATAAATTGCTGAACTCATTCAAGAGCGCATGATTTTTAGTTTTAATGAGCTTGATAAAGTGTGTGCCCTAGTCCACACATGTCCCTCCACAGGTTTTGCACACTCTGGTATTCTCATTTATCTGTTTGATCCTTTCACTTCTTCACCCCATTATAAATGCATGGGAAACATCTCAGGGTGGCGTCTTCACTATGATTTTGGTTTTGGTGTGGAAGGGCTCCAACCGTCGTGCTACTTCTAAATGCCAAGGTTGGTTTATATAGATTCAAGGAAGGTGTGTCTTGATACCAGTTGTCATCACATTGTCATTGTTATTTACCATCTTTTCATTTACTTGTCTCTTATCATCTCTGTAGTTTCTCCAATTTGTAAAGGGGTCAATGCTCTTCGCCTTGTTTCTCCATAACAAGGGTTCAGGTCCTTCTTCAATTTGGTCATTGTACTGCCCACTTCGTCACCCCAAATCTTGGATTTGACGGGAATTTCATTTAATTGCCTCGTATTGGTCTGTGAAGTGTGGTACCTTGGTACCTTCTCCATTTGGTTTTTATATTGTCACTAGTCAAGTTAACTTTGCATTTATGCTAAGTTTTCTGGCCTCATTTTATCTTTTTCCTTTGCGAACATTGATCTTTTGGGATGAAGGGTTAGCAAGGTTACTTGAGCCCCATTGCACTATCTTATATCCTCCACCAAAACAAAGTTCACATATTTTTCTCATGGTCAATGATGTTTTCAATATCCTCAGGCTCGCTACATCCTTAACACTATTTATCCATTATCGTTTGTTGTCCATCTCTCTACCATTCTCTCATTATCCTAATTCCTATATAAACATGGCCCTTAGGTAACATCTGCCTAGTCATAGTGGTGGGGCACTAGGCTCATATTTGTCTCATCGTCGATGTTTTTTTGGCTAGGACTCAATGGCCAACCACTTTGATTCAGTTCCTTTTGAAGCGAGGAACGAAATTCTTCACTTAGAGGCAAAGGAGTTTGGGGACCATTTATATTATTTCGACTATGAGATTAGTGGTAATTATCTCATGTGGATTCTTGATCCAGGAAAATTCAGAAAGGGGAGGCTCCACTCCCTCCTCTCACTGTCTATGAATCTTCAAGTAGAAAAACTGCTCCATATGGTCATTAATGACAAGACGGTCGACAATTGCAAGCTATTTGTAGGGAAGGAAGAAATCAAGATAATTATTTGGGATATCTACTACAATTTGGATGATATCATGGCCAAGTTAACAAGGGTAGAGTGGTTTGTGGTGTCTGACTCATATGCTAATTCTGATGTGTAACTTGAAGCACTGACAATCATCAATGCTCCTACTAGGATTTCTCCTCAAGAAATCTCCTCTCCACTCTCTCCGAGCATCATTTTAGAATAACAATTTCATCATGGATATTACACTTCCTTTTTGCAGTTGGTTATTATCAGTTTTTTGTACTAACTTTGTCATAATGGGTTAAAGGCACGCCACTTTGGAATACTAGTTTTTTTTGTATGGGTTTGCTCATAATAATATGGATGTAGTGTCACTGTAACTAGGTAATTGACATAGTACTATTCACAATGTATTTGCCTAGTCCTATACTTCTACTATCGACTTTTTTAAGTTTTGTAAAAGCCTCTAGTTAGTTAAGTTATGATATCTTAGGACTTCACTGATAGTAATGATGTATCTTGGGTCATCACTTGTTGAAATATGAGCTCCCATAGTTTCTTTTCAAAGTAAAAGGAGCTATCAATGTAATATCTTTTATTAGAAATGAAAATATATTAATTAGCTTACAAAAATCTAAAAGAATATGCACACTTACTTTAAAAACTTTTCGTCTTACTTAAAAATAAAAATAAAAAACATACCAAACAAATCATAAACTTATATTTTATATTAAGTGAAGTGAGTTTCTTTTATAACTCAAAGTGAATTAAATTTTTATCTAAGTATTGTCTATTTAAATAAAATTGTCTAAAAGAAGACAAAGAGAATGAAAGATGATTCATAAATTGTCATGGATATTCTACTAGATAGTTTGTCATAACAGATCTGATAAAATTATACTTAAAAAATTGAAATCTACACTATTAGGATTGATTTATCTTCAAATTTATGGATCTTTAAATTGTTGGTTGTTGTATATGCATGAAAATTACAATTATGCAGAAAATAGAGAAAAAAAAATAAAAAAATCACAAACCACAATTGACACAAGATAAGCCATTGGAAATACTTTTGGGAGAAAACCCAACTAGAAGGTGAGGTCACTATGTTCTCTTTCTCTTAATAGAAAATAGATGCAAGTACAAATTAGTTAGCCATGTGGCCCATGGTTTATTGTAGTGCACAAATCCTCTCTATGCTCTCTTCCCTATCCCTCTTGGCTACTCCACTCATCTATGGAACAAAATGCACTTGAAAAAAATGGAATCCCTCTTCCTCCTAATGGCCCACTTATGACACAACCAAATAACCTACTAGTGTTAGGTTTGACTCCTTCAACTCTTAAATAGAATTAAAATATTAACTCTTCTAGAATATTTTTCATCATGATCATGTGGATAGATCCTTTCCCATGAATAATGGGGGATGACAAGGCATCCTCTCGAATTATGGTGGTCAAAATAGGAAGGTCAATTGCCAAGTGGAATAAATTTTGCATATGTACTCCGATTGAGGAAATTCTTGTGCATTTGGAAAGGAATCTATGTGTATAATAGGAAATAAGCATGTTGCAATAAAGAGAAAAAAAATTACTTGCTCAAAATGCTCTTGAAAGGGTTTATACCCCAATTTTCCAAACCGAGTCATGCCAGTAAAAATGGTCTTGTGAGTTGATTCCTATAATTTTTTCATCTAAAAGAATCAAGATGGATGAAAAAAAATATAATGATCCAAATAAGATCACACCTCCTCATTTTGGGAGGCTTTAAGTCCCCATAAGATTTTATTGAATAAGGTGAGGAAAATTTTCATCCACCTTCTTTCGAGTGTACCATTTAGCCTTGCCTGAAAGTCATCATTTCAACTCAATCTTCCAAAGGTCATGTTGCCCTTATCTCGTAGTTTTGTATCTCTTCTGCAAAATTATATCTTTTTTCAACTCTACTTTAGCATATTGTGCTAAATCATCTACATAAGGTAAGACTTGTTCCTCTTCTTGATCTAGCATGGAAGACTCATAGAGTTTTAGATTTTCGACATTCACAGCTAAGCAAATGTGCATGTAGGCGGATAGACTGAGTCTATAGATGTTATCTCCCACCTTTTCCAATATATCAAAGGGTCCATTCCACAAATCCTTGATTTTTGTTCTAGAACCATGTAGCCTTTTCTTGTTCAACTGTAACCATACTATGTTTCCCACCTTAACCGACTTCTATGTTTTGTGCTAATCATGCATGTACTTGTATTTTCCCTAACTTTCGTAGTGTCACATGTACCTATATATGGATTTACTTGATCTTCTCCACAACTTTTTCTACCCTCAAGGCATCCCTCGCAAGATCCTCCCTCTCTCCTCCTTGTTTCCCATATGCAATATTCAAAGATGAAGGTGTAAAATATCCAAAAAAAGTTTCAAATGGGGACTTACTAGTAGAAGTCTGGATTAATATGTTATAAGAGTGTTGTATATATACCATATTTTCATCCCAAGTATTTGGATGCTTTTGATTGCAACCCTTCAAAAATTTCACCAAAGTCTCGTTGACTACTTTTGTCTACCCATCTATCTAACAATGGAATGTTATAGACCTCTTTGTGTCTATCTTCTCCCAAAATGTAGTCCAAAATTCATAGAGAAATATTGTGTCCTGATCTGAAATGACGTTCTTTGGTATCCCAAATTGTACCCAGACCTATCCAAAGAACAAGTTCATTGCTTCTTTCCCACTGATGGTGTTTTTACATGGCATCAAAACACACATCTTCCTAAACCTATCAACTATAATGAATAGATATTCACGTCCCTTCTTGGTTATTGGTAAAAATACCACAAATTCCATGGAAATGTTTTCCCAAGGATGAGTGGGTATAGTTAAGGGATGATATATAACATATTTCTTCTTATTAGGCTTATTGGTACAACAAAGCATGCATCCTCTTGTAAACCTAGCTACATGTTCTTGCATCCTAAACCAATAGACATACCTATGCAAGTTGTCCATTGTCTTCCATACACCAAAGTGTCGTACAACCTTGGAGGTATGAGCCTCTATAATTTGTTGCAATTTCTCACCTTTATGAACATATAACTTATCTAACATGTAACGTAACCCATTCTAGATATGGTAGTCAATTATGTTGTGATTGTCGTGCACATGACTTGTGACACCCCTTACCAAAATTTTTGTATTGTAATTAAGAACATATAATGTTGGAGTTCCAATAAAAAAAAATTTGTCTATAAAGACTAATTCTATTAAGCAAAAATATTGTACAATAGGTTACATTCCAGAGAAGCAGGATATCGGCAACCGGAAATGATAGAACTATCAACCTCGGTTCCGGAGAAGGAGTTAAGCAAGCAAGGAGCTACAACAAAGCACTGGCAACTAAAGATGTGTTGAAAGCTACACTGAAAGGGCAGAGGCATCAGCACGAAGCTTTTTCCCTTTCCTTTTTTTAACTTCAACCCATCCATTTTGGGGTGGATGAGCAATTACAACTTGAAGATTGGGATCCTCCACAGGGGAGCCCTCCTTTTCAGAATCCGAGGAAGAGGACAAATGAGCACATTTCTGAGCAATGGCTGAGTCGGAGGAAGGCACCAGTCCATCAGTGGAAGGGGCCATGCAATGAGGGGCCTGATTCAATTCTTCATCACTATCTTCATCTTCAGAGCTGGAGGAATCAAAGTCAGCGACTGGAGGAGGAGAGCATGGAGCCCATCGCTTGGATTTGGGCTTGGAGACATTGGCTTTGTTCTGCTTTACCGGGCGAGATGGGCATGTATTCTGCAAATGCCCAGATTGGTGGTAATGGCGGCATCGAAAAGCTGTATTCTCATAGTCCAGTGTCTGGGTCCAAACAAAGTCGTTTATCTTGAGATTGATTTGTTCTGGAAGACCTTTACTCAGATCTAACTCCACACATATTCTTGCATATGAGTAGAGACCTTTGGCTTCCCACCATAAATCTCCCTGGATGAAGCTGCCCAAGGTATTTCCTATTACTCTGTAGACTCGAGTACTCCATAGGTGGGCAGGTAAATTTGGAAGCCGAATCCATACCGGTGTCTTGGTAATGACAGCAGTGGCTGGATCAAAGTCTAGGAACCATGGAGTCAGAAATAGCCCTGCAGTTCCCATGAACCAAGGGCCCTCTTCTAAGGACTTTCCATAGTGCTTAGAGTTATCAAATAGAACCATGAAATAACCTTTCGAACAAAAAAATATCCTACAGTGATGTGTCCAGTTTGCATGGATCCATGCATAGAGATCTTACGATCGCGGCCATAATCCATTAAATCTGCAAATGATGGCTCTTTCTGAAAAATCTTGAAGTTGGGAAGCCAACTCTTCATGAATGAGTTCCACAGAGGGAACTTCTTCAATCTTGTCAACCAAGAAGGCCTTAGATTTAAGGGCTTCCGGGGGTTTGGGCATCTCAGAGTGAACTGCGTCTTTGTAAGAGAAAGGCCGAGTAGATGAAGATTGTCCAGCTCCACCTCCTCTCAGACGAAGGGACGCCACCACCGAGTTGTTCCTGGAAATGTTGTAAGAAGAGAGGGGGAGAGAGTCTTCAAGTTGTTTACCTTGAAAGAGAAGTCGCAGAAGGCTTGATGGGATCCCCATTCTACGCTCTAGATTCAGTTTGAGATCCTGCACCAGCACTGAAGGGCTGACCCATTGCATGATTGTTCTGCCTAAAAGCTGAGAAATTTGGATCTGAAAGACATCAGATGAGGGTTTAGATCCCATGCAGATCTCTGGATCTGGCCAGAGCTTGGTCTTTTCTACCTTCTGGGTGACCAGATCTGGCAGATCTTTGTCAGATCTGAAGCTAGGAATGCGATTCGTTGAGCCTCCGTGTGCCGCATCCAATGGATACTCCTGAAATCCATCCAAATGATCACAGGGCGCAGGGACGTGGAAGACTCCGGAGCCGCCCTTGATGTTGCTGAAAACGCTGTGAAAAACCAGGGGATTGGCTTGGCAAATCTCTGTCTTCCCCAACGATGCTTCTTCAGTTATCCTCAGAAAACCTGCCTCTTCTGACATTACAGCGGGAGAGAACAGCCCATCTGCACACAACAGCCTTTCTTGGGTTGCCTTGGCAGAGCCTGCAAATGGCGCCGAGAACCCTGTAGATCCAACCTTGAAGACGCCGAAAGCCCCCTTCCTTTGCTTCCATAAGTTATTCCTCAGTGAAAGCGACAGTCCTGCGCCTTGCTGGAGGAGATTTTCTCCGGCCCCTTCTGCCACAAGCATGGATGAAGCATCATGCTTGATTCTTCCGTGTTTCAAAATCTTCTGGCCTCTAGAGCCTGGTTGACTAGCAGATCTGGGTGCGGGAAGGGATATGGCACAGCTCAGGGCACCATGCATCGCTAGCGCCTGGCCAGGGTCGCCTTCCGCGACATCTTTTGAGCTGAAACGGATGCGCTTGAGGTCGTTTCTGCCTTCTGGCAGGGAGAGGTAAGTGATCAGAACCCCCGGCTCCACCTGCGTAATCCACTCCTTGGATTCTTCTTCTTCCTCTACGAAGGCGACGTTGCGACTGCTGCTCGCCAGGCGCCCTGCCGCAGGAGATTCCACCTTCGGCGTTCCTTCCCTGCTTGAAGCTACTCTTAACTCGTCCCCGAGATCATGATCCTTGCTGCTGCTGCCGGACAGGTTCCAGGCAGGAGTCGAGCTCGAACTTCCCCAGTGATAACCATAATGCGTCCCTTCCAACGCCTCGTCTGGCTCCAGAGAATGCTGCGGTGCACCTTTCCGATACACGCTTGACGTCGCGTATGGCCTGCAGTGCCTGTACGCTCCCGAGAACTTCAATGCCATATCTCAAAACCTCAAGTCCTGTTGCTCCTTGTATCAATGACCCAGATAGAATTTCCTCACAATTCTGTTGGAGTTCCAATATTGATGCTATGATGTCAAACTCTATTATACGATGTAATGTTTATTAATAAAAATTCTAGAGCTAAAGAAAGGGAACAACCAACAGATAATGATGCCTTGGGGAGGGGGAAAACTTGACTAAGGAGAAAAATATGAAGGGGGGGAGGGAGAAATCTTAGCCTTGCTTAAATAAATATTATTCTCACTTAATATGATGGTTGGTATTCCCAAAAAGCTTCTAGAAAAATATTGGAAGATGAAGGGTCAAGGTATGATTATAAAAATAAGAAGGAGAAAGCATCAAGGGGTTTTGAGTTCTTAGTTCTTCTTCTTGGTGTTTAATATTCTAGTTTTTCTATATTCTATTACTCACTCATGCATATCTCTCTTTTAGAAATTCAAATTGGCAAGATAAGTGGTGGAAAAAACCAGGTAGGTTTTAAACCTTGTGATTGGTTAAGAGTTGTGAGTGACATCCTATGTGACAAAGATTGAACTTTTTTATATCTATGGAGTGTGGCCTTCACTTGTTGTGTTAAATGTGGTCTAGAATTTGTGTGATAAATCCTTGAGTTTATATTTTCCATCAAGACATCAAGATCTGGCATGGGGGTAGCCACCTGTGAGAAAACTTGCAACACAATTGAGGTTATGGTGGGGTGGAACGTGGCTCACCTTACTTCAATTTCTAGTATTTGTATGGCTATAATAGATCATATTTATTTAAGTGATAATGATATTTCTAGCATAGATGGTTTAGTGACATGCATGGTTATTTAATTTCTCTTTTCAAAAAAAAATATATGGACATGCATTTACCCTTCAGTAAATTTATCATGGCCATAGGTGTTATACTATTTGGATATAGCTTTTTATATGTGTTAAAATTTGTAACAACATTAGTTGAGAAATATAGACTTCCTAAATTCTTCTTTAAATACGTCTTATTGGAATTTATACTATAACTTTTCTTCTGGGAGGTTCCAAAAGCTTAAACTTGGATCATAGTGATGGGAAATCCCATTGATTCTCTAGTCCAATTTTAGATCTTGGGTCATAAAATTTTATGAAATGTGATCAAAGGAAGTTGCCTTCCTAAATGCATATTTAAACAGGTTATGTTGGAATTTTTGATGTAAATTTTATTTTGGGAGAATCCATAAGTTGAAACTTGGACCATAGCGAGGGGAAATCTCATTGATCATCTAGTTAAACTATCATATCACGAGTTGTGATATTTTAGGAGATATGATCAAAGGAAGTTGTATTTCCTAGATGCTATTAAAATAATGCACCAAATAGGTCATGTTGACATTTTTGCTATAAATTTTCTTCTAGGAGGTTCTAGAAGCTAAAACTTAAACTATAGGGAGGGGAAATTATGGGTCATGATATTTTAGGATATATGATGAGAGGAAGTCAAGCTTCCTTTATTTTCCTAAAATCATGTATCAAATAAGTAATATTGTCATTTATGTTATAACTTGTCATCTAGGAGGTTCTAGAGGCTAAAACTTGGACCATAGTGAGGGGAACTCCCACTGATCATCTGGTTCAATTTTAAAAACTTGGACTTTAGCATATATGCCCTAAGAAAGTTCCTACATTATTTTGCATGCAAATTGTTTGAAGAAATGCCCTAATGAAAATGTTGTTTTGAGGATGGGGACAATATTGTTATATGTTAGCATTGTTGTATGATAGTATTTTTATAGCTAATATATGCCTATTTGTATGCAAATAATTTGAATAAATGTGTTAGGGTTTTTTTATTACTATTTGCATACAAACTATTTGATAAAATGCTTCAAAGGTAGAAATAAAAAACTGCATGATTGAGTGATATATCTCAGTTAGTATGTTACAAGAAAATGTTTAACGAAATGTCTACAATAAAATGACTATTTATTTTGTTATATACAAAGTATTTTAAGAAAGGTTTATATGTAAAGTGTCTGGCAAAATGTATGAGAGATTAAAATATTTTTTTGCAAGTGTGGTTAGGATAAATCTAATAGGGATATGTGACGGAATGATATCAGAGCTTATTGTGAAGCTCGTAAAAAGAAAAAAAAAATTGGGTACTGCGTAACCTCTATAAGTAATTAAGTGAATTAGGTAGGTGACAAAGATGTACTAGAGCTTATTGTTAAGCTTGTGAAGAAGAAAAAAATATATACCATGTATCCTTAATCAATAATTAAGGCACTAGGTATGTTACATGACTCTAGCTTTGAAACTAGAAACACCTCCTTGATATCCTCATCCTCTAAATATGCCTCTTTGTATGCATCATAGGTGAATGACTCCATGTGCATTAGAGTTCCCAAAGCTATGATTTTTGATGTGGGTGGCCTTTAAAGTATGTCGTTCAACTTAATTTTGTTTCCCTTTTTATATTTTATCACTAAATGAAACTACTATAAAAACCCAATCCACTTGTAATGTTTGGTTTGTTGTAGCTTACTCAAGTCTTGATGGTACTTTAGTGGCTTGTGGCCTCTGTGGATTATTGTATCCTTTCCCATCATATAGATTTTCCACTTATTTACATCTTGCACCAGGGCATATAACTCCTTGCCATTGGGAGGGTAGTTAAGAAATTCCCCATGAAATACTTCTGAATGGTAGCATACAAGCCTTCCTCCTTGCATGAAGACTTCTCCAATAGCACACCCACTTACATCTGTCACCACTTTGAAGGGTTGTTGCAAGTTTGGTAATGCCCAAATTGGTGCTTGCCTAACGTTCTTCTTTAGCTCCTCAAAGGCCCTCTACTGAAGCTTTCCCCATTAGAAACTTTTGCCACTTGTTGTTATGGTGTGGAATGGTGTTTCTAATTCTAAAAATGAGGCTATGAATTTCCTTAGGTACTATTTTGCCCCAACAAAACTCTTGACCTTGGAAGCATTAGTAGGAATTGGTTATTTCATGGTGGCCTTGATCTTAGTAGGATCTATCTTCATCTCTCTTCCACCTATCACATACCATAGATACACTAAAGGCTATTGTGAAAACTCACACTTCTTGAGATTTTATAACAGATAGTGCTTGTTTAATATCTCCAACACCTACATTAAATATGAGATGTGCTCCTCCAAGGTAGCAGTGTATACTAGTATATCATCCAAATTGACAATAACAAGTGAATCTATAAAATGGTGAAGTATATCATTCATTAACCTCATAAATGTAGGTGGCGCATTTCATAGGAAAAATGACATGACTAACCACTCATGCAGATCTTGTCTGGCTTTGAAGGTGGTCATCCAAGTAACTTCTTCTCTGAATAAAACCTGGTGATATCTAAACTTTAATTCTAGGTTGGTGAAATATTTCACTCATTTAAATTGATCTATAAAATCATCTACTTTTGGCAGGGGGCACTTGTACTTGAGTGTAATTTTGTTCAACATCCTTTAATCTATACACTTTCACCAAGTCCCATCCTCTTTGGCACAATGACGATGGGTGACTAGACGTTGATATATTCAGTCGAATAACACCATGTTCTAGTACTTATTGCAATTATTTCTTCACCTCACTTGCTTCTATAATAGACTATCTATATAGCCCAATGTTTGGAAATAGTTGGATATCATGTTGCACTTCCCTCTTGGTTGGTATTTCTCTAGGTTCCTAGAACACATCCATGTATGTTGTAGTAACTCTTCCAATTATTATTTATGTTTCTTAGTACACCCTTTTAGGGATGCCTTTGCTCTTATTGACTCTTATATAGATTTATTTTCTCTTAAAATAAGTAAAACTACTTCTTGCTTGAACTGATCAATTTATTGGCTTGGTTGGCACTTACGAGTGAAATTTTGGACTTGCCCTTGTGTGCGTTGATGGTGAAGGATTTTCCATCCTTGATGAGATGGTACTAGTTGGCTCTTCATATGAAGATCGCATCCTGCATGTACATATAGGGAATTCCAAACACCACACCACATACATCAAGAGGGAACTACATTTAGTTCTACTTTATCAATAAAATAAACACTCATAAGAAAGTCGATGTTGCATTATTTTTTTTATCTCTATCTCTAAATCCTTATTTATCCATCCCAAAGGATGTGGTTTTGGATGATCATGAACTTCCAATCCTAATTTCTTGACCAGTTCTACTGCAATAAGATTTTCCTGTGATCTTGAGTTAAACAAAGCATAACTCTTGGTCTTTTTAATCTATATCTTTATATGGAAGAGTATGTTATTTTCATTCTCTTCCTGTTGTTTAAAGCTACTTAGATTCACCCCATTTTACACTTATGTACATATGTTCTTCTCATCCATGTCTGAGTTGATTTCAACCTAGTTTTTCTAAACAATGGCAATGAAATTCTTCTTCTTATTATCTTTTTTTCTTCTCTTCAAGTTAAGCATTGGATGAAACTTTCAACACTTCTCTGTAGGACAATAAATGTTATAATGATTGCAGTGGTTTCTAAGATCTTTGCACTGATATGTTGTGGCCATCATATTTTTATCTTTCCCCTTTTCCACTTCTTCTTCCCCTCCTTAGAAGTGCCACAATTCTCCTTCTACTTCGATTTTGGCTTGAGCAACATAACTTGATTCCATAGATGGTTGTGTAGACCCCCCATATACTTGAGGAGTACATGTAGGTTATTTGGGGAGATACCTAGCATTATGGCCATCTTTCTAAATTTTGTGGTTTACTCTTTTACATTATGCCCCTTCTTTTTCCTGAAGTAGTGCCACCAAATCCACTGCTCCTCTACGTACCCGATGGGGTAAAATTGTGACTTTATGAGGCTTTTAAAGTCCTCCCACTTAGTCATTGGAGAATATTCACCCAACTTCAATTTAGCCATGTTGCTTTCCCACCAGGTTAAGGCATGGCCTTCTAATTTCAACCATACAAATGAAATCTTCTATTCTTCCTCTATAGGATAAACATTGAAATAAACTTTTAATTACTACAACCATTGATTTAGCTTCAGATCATTGATCTCACTTTGATATGGATTTATGTCAAGTTTCACTTCCATTTTGAGTAGGGACTATGAATGGCTCACGACACTTGAATTGGGTTGACCTGTTTTGGGTTCTTTCTTCAACTCCTTCTCTATTTCTTCTTAATATCTTGATCTCCACTTTGATCAAACATCTACATTAGAACCCCCATATTTTTGGAATATCCTAATTTTATTATTCAATTCCACCACGAGGAGGCTCACATTATGGTTTATATCTACAACTTGTGCTTCGAACTGTGAAAATTAACCTCTCCTTTGTGGGATCAAGACGGTTATTCACAAATTTTCCTGCCATGACTGAGGTTTTTTGACATTCGGTTTAACTGATTTGGATCCCCTACAACTCCATATAATATATCAAAATAATCCTACTCTGATACTAATACGATTTTTAAAATTCCATGGATATTCCACTAGATAGTTCATCATAATAGATCTAATAAAATTATACTTAAAAATATGAAATCTACACTATGATGGTTTATTTCTCCTTATATTTATGGATTTGTAAATTATTATTGGTTATGTATGCATGAAAATTATAATTATGTATAAAATAGAGAACAACAAAATAAAAAGTCACAATTGACACAAGATATATCTTAAGAAACACTTTTGGGAGAAAACCCATGAGTTGGAAGATGAGGCCACTATGCTCTCATTCTATGAATAGATAATGGATGCAAGTACAAAGAAGTATGACCTATGGCCCATGGACTACTACAGTGCAAAAATCCTCTATATGATCTCTCCCTATCCCTCTCGTCTACTCTACTCATGTATGGAACAAAATGCACTCGAAAAAAATGGAACCCTTCTTCCTCCTAGTGGCCCAATTATAACACAACTCGATCGACTACTAGTGGTTAGGTTTGACTCCCTCAACTCTTAATTAGAGTTGCAACATTGAAACTTCTAAAATCTTTCATATTGGATCAAAAGAAGAGAAAAAAATTCTATATTTATGTATAAACTTAAAATAAAAACAATACAAAATAAAACCATCATCTTTTCCATGCAATATTCATGATTATGAAGCATTCTTTTTAGTGAGTCATGAACCATATTTTTTATGATCTATTTAGGACAAGTGTTAGGTTGAGAGAGTGATATGTGGATCTTATCAGCAAAGTAATGTTTCAAATCCTGATTTCAAGATGTTTGATAAAGATCGAACTTTTTGATTTATTTGTCACACCTACCCTTCTTTATGGGTGTGAAGTTTGAGCATGATAATTTCGAGGAGTATACTTGAAATAGACACTGAGAATGTTTTCCATGAAGTTATCCAAATATCGACATAGCAAGAGATTAGTACCTCATGATATCATTCATGTAGAATTTGGCACATCGCTACCCATTAATTTATTGATCTTTCATTGGTGACAACGATACAAAGGATCAGATAGATGGAAAACCCACAAAGTGGTATTTTTAGATATCCATATCTTGCTTTTAAATTTTCTATGTAGCACATAAAATGTGAAATTGATTCATGCTAGTAGGTGAAAGCATATTCATTGGCTAATCTCATTGACCTTGATATTAACTAGGCACCCCCATGTATCTTTTAAGTGGATGTTCTCAGTCTCTCAAAGGGTGAGATAAATAAGGTATTTCTAGTGATATTTACAAAGCATACCTCCACTCCAAATAGTCTAACCCTAGAGAGCTATGTTCTTCAAAAATTTAGCGCTACTTGAACCTGTATCTAATGTCTAGTGATGGGCCTATCTAACCCTTGGGGTACACTACACTCTAGTTACCCTTCCATCTTGAAGGTCCCTCTCACCTAATGGAAAATTTTTCTTGTACCACCTTCTCCTTGAGACAAATGACCATATTTTTCAAGAGCACGGTATTTGCAAAATATATTGCTTAGGGACTGAGGTAGAGGCCTAGTTTATATACAAATATCTCCCTACTACAATATTGGAGGAGGTTTTTTTATATTTTTTTTTCTTAAAACCTTATTTGGTTATCTCCATATACTCATGGTTTATGAGGACCAAAGATGCTCAACGCTCTTCCTTTCGGAGATGTTCAAATTTTCTCAATGAGCCGATTAGAGGTCAACACCATACTAACATGCATAAAGTTGATTACCTTTTACTTCCATACTTATTACACTAGGAGGAAGAGGTCACATGGCGAACTTCTAATCTCACATGATAGAACATGAGATGCATACATTCACTAACTCCCATGGCCTCACATCTAGCACACATTCCTTTTGTAAACTTGACTATTAAAACATTTTCTTCAATGTATTTGTTGTTCCCTAACTTGTTAGAAGGGTTCTTTACAATAATTTTTTCCTTCTTTTAAGTTATTTTTCTTTGTTTTAGGTATTCTTTAGGATGTGCTTCTAGTTCCCCTTATTGTCTTTACATATTTCATTTACTCAATGTAATAAGCCAACTTGAACCCTTAGCGGACATTGATATATAAAATAATTTAAATTAAATCAAAAAATGTATAATGAGTTATGGTTCATCATTTATTTCATATTTGAAAAGTTCACAATTTCATAAATTTTGAAATAAAGTGGATAAAAAAAATATAGTCTAACTTGTTGACACCTAATCCATAGGGATTGCGAAAACATTGTAAATACAAAAATGAGAAGGTGAAGAGGCAATGGAATATGAATTCCAAGAGTCTCCCTCTCCAAATTATATATTAATAACTCTTCCATAGAAAAGCAATGAATTAGTGAAGTTACCAATACCTAGTCTGACATGGTATTAGAGCACAAGTCCATAGGTCCCATTTTAGCCTTGTAACTTTTGTCTTCTGCTAGTTTTTAGCTCCCACTCAAACTTGTTCCTTCTATGTCCTCTATGATAGTTTCCTATACATCCAACAAAAATTTGAAACATTAATTCTCTATTTGAAGTTTGTGCCTTTGAATGAAGTATGATGTTGAAATAGTACAAAGTATTCTCTGCATTGAAACTTGTCAGAATGCCTCTCTATACTCTGTGTTGAGTTTTAAAATTTGTGCACTATGTGTTTGAATACTCCTTGTATGTGTTTGAATACTCTTGGTATGAAATATTTATGTTTTTAGTCTCTATGCGTTAACATTACTTATATGTGTATTGGTTTATTTTATGCATTGAATGACTGTCGGATGTGTTGAGCCATTTATATGTGTGTTGAACATTGAATTGTGTTGAATCTAGATGAACATTGTGAGTGTTGGTTGAGTCGTTAAAGTTTGCGCTTATATTTTTGTTGGAATGGTGCATGTTGTATTGGCTTATATATATGTGTTGGTGAATTGTTGAAGCGTTGAATATCTTTGTATGCGTTGATTCATATTGTGTTGTACGTTGAATGTCATGCGTTTAATTTTCCGTAGCCTTCTTACTGGAGAAGATTTCATATACCTTCCAAAATAAGACACTTTATAGGAGACTTATTGGTTAAGATAAGGTCGACTTCTTTGTTACTTCAAATTTCTTATATAAATGTGTACAATATTTTAATCATTTCAGGTCATAGAGAGTTTACTCCATTGGTTATACATGGATCTTTTAGTCATGATTGTAGCTTCCGAAGTGCCTTTATGTGACTTGAAATTGGATCATTTTAAGTAGGATACTTCGTTGGAGATAAGAACTGTTATTAGTCCAAAAACTATATAATTTAGATTCCTCTGTAATGATGCATATAACCTCAAGTTTTAGACTTTTGAGGTGAGTTTAGTCCCTAAGCTTAAAGCACAGGGATTCATTCTTCTTTTTCTTTTAGAAAAAGTAATAACTAATCAAAAGAATTTTTCAAGTAAAATAGAAATCAAGTTAATAAGAAACTTTAATACTACCATAATGGATTTCTCAACATGATGCCAGAGATAAGGACAAGAGATTGAGGAAGCTAGAAGGTTACAATTAAAGGAAGAAGGGTACTAGAGGATTTGTTCAGACTAAATTTTCTAGGCTATAAGACCTTTGTTACAAGGCCAAAAATTTGATTTTATTCTCTATGGTTAGACTGCAAGTCTAAGTTAGAGCAAAGGGATCTGAAGCATAATTTTTGGGATCTGAAATGCTAGGCTATAAGCCCAGTCTAGGATGAATTACTAAAAAGGAAGAATGAAGCCCTATGCTTTAAGCTTAGGGACTGAACTCCCCTCAAGAGTCTAAAAGTAGAGGTTATATGAATCATTACAAAGGTATATGAATTATATAGTTTTTGGACTAATAACAGTCCTTATCTCTAGCCAAGTCTTCTACTTAAAAAGAGCTAAGGTCAAGTTGCATAAAGTTGTTGATTTTTGGTAGCATCGGATGTGATATAGCCATGAAACCCGGTGGAGAGGCTAAGGCACATGAGATCTCCAAGACCCATGAATTGTCTGGGGAAATTCCAACTAGATGGAGAGATATTAAGACAATTGATATTTTTAATGTGACCCTAAGTCTAAACTTAGGAAAATTAAAATATTAATGTATATTAATATAATATAGGTGTGAAAGTTCTAAATAAAGAGGATCAAGCCAAATCTAATCTTAGCTGTTGATTAGGGACTTAATCTCGACCATTGAATTTTCAACAAGAAAAGTATAAGATGAGGCTTGAGGGTCAGTTGGAGACACACCAAGTTCATCAAGAATTCGATTTTCTGGGGCAGGGTTTGTTAAGAAATTGAGCTAGTGATTTATTGCAGCGAGGGGCAGTTCGATAGAAGGCCGAGAATACATATTAGAGAGGTATAGAAAGTGTAGGAGAGACAACACAAAGCCTTGGAACGTTGACGAGAATGCATCCAGGAATCAGAGGATGAAGAGGACAGCGCATGTGATGTAGAGGGCCAAGAGGCTGACGCACAGGTAGTAGAGGGTGATGTAGAGGCTGATGTAGGCAATGCAGAGAGCTGCAGAGATGAAGTTGGGCTAAAGAGGCAACGCTGAGGAATTTTCGTGGCGCAAACTGGGAGCTGAGAGGCAAATGCAGAGTTGTAAAGGGTGACACAGTTCTAGAAGGAAGCTTAGGGCATCTTTTGTTGTCCAGCGAAGGAACTATCTAAGTTATCGTGGGATCAATAATCCAGTTGCTGATCAACCAGAATATCTGCCTCCAAGAAGAGGTACTTATGCCAAGGAAAATCTCTGGAGGGTGAACCATTTCTGGCACCCTAGTTGTATTCAAAAAATACATAATAATAAAACCCTCATATCTGCTGCACTTGTTTTCCCACATTGGGTTTTTCCAGGGATGATTGTCCAAAAATAATGGTGTCCCTAGTGTGATTGTCTTAGTTATTTTAGTTGTTGATTTGTATACGTGTGAAGGATGAATTTGTGTTTTTTTCGATATTTATATTTATAAATAAATGGTTAATGGAAATAATAAGTAGGAGAAAATAAACTAGATATTGCAGTAGGGATTTATGATGTGTCAGACTTAGATTTTTTCACATGGTATCAGAGCATTGTATAGATCCCATGAGAATTGAAGATGCAAACATGAGAAATCTGAAGAATTCGTAGCAGAAGTTGCTATCCCGAGAGACATCGTTGTTCCAGAGCTGAAGCAGCAAGAGAGGAAGTGATGCAGAGGTTGCATCATGATTTTGATCCAGGAGGAGGGTTAGTGTAGAGGCAGAGAGGGGAAGATTAGATCTACGTAGTGCTTGGTCATCTTTCTCAGCTACGAAGGATCAACGCTTTGGCCCGGAGGAGCAAATTCAGCCTTTGTCGGGATTACGCAGAATTTGAAAGGATTAGTTTCTTCGGTTGTCGGGGCTTGGGGAGTTGTGGGCATATTGTCATTTAAGGAGCTGGTGGGACATTGTTTATGTCAAAGAAGAATAGTGTCTAAGGAGGCAGGACCAAGGTAGAGGGAGTCACTACATCGAGGAATTTCTAGCCAAGGAATCCAGATCCTAGTTGCAGTTACGGAGGATTGGAGAGGAGCAGTTCGACAATTGGCCAGAGGATTTCCAGAAAGGAAATCAGGACTTAAAGGGAGTCCAGAAGAGGAGTTTAAAAGGTAGTGAATGGACTAAGGGATTAGAATAGGTTGGATGGGGCTTCCAACTTTGTCATCCAGAAGGCCGAGATCCTGGTAGTCCTAGATCAAAATCGTATCAAGGACTATGCCTTGAAAACCGTGGCTATACCAGCTGACCCTAGAAAAGAGAATTATAAGGTTGTAATGGTAAGGGCAAAGTGCATGATCCTACATGGGGTCAAAGATCATGTCATACCACATATTGTTGAGACGAACACAACAAAGGAGATGTGGGACATGCTGACCACCTTATACCAGGACTCTTTTGTGCAATAGAAGATGCTATTGGAAAATCAACTATGGTCATATCAAATGTAGAAGGGAGAGCAGATATATCCATTCCTTATGAGGTTACAAGAGATTTTCGACCAGCATAATTCCGTGGGGTCTACACCGGATCTAGAATTTATGGTCAAGGTTGCCTTGAATGCAGTCTCCAAGGAGTGGGAGACATTTTTCCAACGTATTTTGGGCAGGGCTACTCTTCCTAGTTGGGAGGAGATGTGGCAAACTCTTTGCCAAGAAGAGATCAGGAGGATGACCAAGGCAGGGAGTAGTGGTAAGGGAGCTCGATTCAAGAAAGAGGAGGAGGAGGATGTGGCTCTAGCATCTACGGGACAACAAGGGAAGAGGAAGAAAAGGGACATCTCCAAGTTTAAGTGCTTCCATTGTGGAGCTGGGACATTATGCATCCTAGTGTTCTAGGAATAAAAACAAGAGATAGGCTTCCAATTCAAAGGAAACTCTAGCTAATGAGGAGAAAGAGATCGAGACTAATGATGATTGTACCATGAGTGCTCGTGCACCTCTAGAGAAGAGGTGGGGAGACATCGAGTTGTAGTCAAGAGGACTACATACTAGGGGTAGGATCCTTGAAGTGCCCAAAATCTTGGATCACATCTGGCTATGGGAGCCCTTAACGACAATAACAGGATCACAGGGGTCGGGTGGAGCAAAGTGTAGTGGAGCAGCAAGGCAGTGCTTGGGTGCAGAAATCTGAGGCAACACAGTGGAGGTTGCAGCAGTGCAAGAGGCACAAATATGTATGTAGCAGTGCAATGGAAGGAGAGGGAGCAAAAGATAGCAACATAGATAGCTTCAACATCACGAAGTCTCCAGACTGACCAGGATGTCAGTGTTTGGGTGAATTCAATTACTTACTTCTCAGTAACTAAGTTACAATGTAGCAGTTAACAGTGGCAGTGTTAGAGGCAGCATGGGTATCTTATTGAGAGGGAGTTGCAGTACAGATGTAACAGTGGCAGTGATAGTTTCATGAGAAGTATTACAAGAATCAGCAGTGCATGGGATGTGGGGCCACATGCCTAGCATCAGCATAGGTACTACTGTGGAAGGACAGTGTGATGTTTCTATGATGAAGCATTACTAGAGCACATTCCTCACTAAGAGGGAGTGTTAATTTTTGATAACATCGGATGTGTCTGGCCATGAAATTTGGTGGAGAGGCTAAGGCACATGAGATATCCGAGACCCGTTAATTTTTTGGGGAATTTCCATTCAGATAAAGAGATATTAAAATAATTAATATTTTTAATGCGACCCTCACTCTAAACTTAGGAAAATTAAAATATTAATGTATATTAATATAATATGGGTGATAAATTTCTAAATAATGAGGATTAAGCCAAACCTAATCTTAGCCATTGATTAGGGACTTAATCTCAACAACTGAATCATCAACAGGAAAAATATAATAGGAGGCTTGAGGGTGAGTTGGAGACACACCAAGTTGATCAAGAATTTGATCTTCTGGGGTAGGGTTTGCTGAGAAATCAAGTTAGTGATCTGTTGTAGCAAGGGGAAGTTTAACATAAGGCTGAGAATACATATCAGAGAGGCAAAGAGTTTCGGAGAGACAGCAAAAAGCCTTGGAAGGCTGACACAGAGGCAACCAAGACTGACGTAGAGGCTAAGGAGGCCAGTGCAAGTGACATAGAGGCCAAGAGGTTGATGCAGAGGTAGCAGAGGCTAACATAGCTAGCGTAGAGATATGTAGAGATGATGTTGGGCTAAAGAGGTAGTGCTGGGGAATTTTTGTGGGGCAGACTGGGAGGTGAGAGGTAGACGCAGAGTCGTAGAGGATGATGCAGTTCCAAAAGGAAGCTTGGAGCAGCTTTCATTGTCCAACTAAGGAACTTTCTAAGTCGTTGTGTGGTTAATCATCTGGTAGCTGATCAGCCGGAATATCTGTCTCCGAGGAGAGGTCACAGGGTCTTCACTCAATGAACCTTTGACATATCACACGTGTTCATGGCATATTAAACAATACCCTTAATTTGACTACAATTGGAAAATAACTCTAAAAATCACATTATTTAACCCCCTACCAATACGAACCCAATACACCTTCATAATTTAAAAACCCCTAATTTCACCAAGTATTGTAGGTATCCATTTTTTCATAACATTTTTTATACCCCTTTATATTTTTTTCATTAACTTTGGGCTCCATTTTTTGTACCTACCAATATAAAAACCCTCTACCCCCTATATATCCCCCAATATATTATGTCATTTTTTTCTCAATAAATATCCCCCAATATATTATGTCATTTTTTTCTCAATAAATATCCCCCAATATGAACCCACATGGTATGATACTTCTACTCCAGTGAAGGCCCCATGGGAGAGGTACTTCTGCCAAGGAAAATCTCTAAAGCGTGAGCCATTTTTGGCCCCCTAATTGTATTAAAAAAAATGCAATAATAATAAAACCCTAATATTTGTTGCACCAGTTTTCCCAAATTGGGGTTTTCCGGGGATGATTGTCCAAAAAATGGTGTCCCTTGTGTGATTGTCTCAGTTATTTCAGTTGTTAATCTGTATATGTGTGAAGGTTGCATTTCTGTTTATTTTGGTATTTATATTTATAAATAACTGGTTAATGGAAAGAACAGGTAGGAGATACTAAACCAAATAATGTAGTAGGGATTTTTGATGTGCTAGACTTTAAATTTTCACAAACGGCAATTCGGAAGCTATAGTCATAACTAAAAGATCATGTATAACCTATGAAGCAAACTCTTTTTGACCTGAAATGTTTAAAATATTGTACACATTTATATAGGAAATTTGAAGTAACAAAGAAAATCGCCTTATCTCAGTCAATAAGTCTCCTATAAAGCATCTTAGTTTTGGAATGTATACAAAGTCTTCTCAGTGTTTGAAGAAGCATCCAGTCTATAAAAGAAATCTATCGACATCCTACTTAAAGAACAAATAAAATAGATTCTTGTGAGGAGATTATAATCTCAATAGGAGAAGATTATTCATCTTTGACTAGAATAGTCAAGAAAGAAGCCCATCTAAGGACTTATAGCAACTTCTATACTCTACCCTAATCAGAAGTGAAGAAGAACAATGGTATCATTGTTTGGATTCATTGGAAAATAGTCTTGTAGGAAGCATATAACATCTTAGGACCTAATTGAAGCAATCTTTGAAGATCCTATCAAAGTTAGGTAATTATTGTTTTTATCCGTCTAACACTACGTCTACAGTTTGCAAAAAGAAGCAATAAGCTCAATAAAGCATTAAACTTTCAATCATAGAACACCGAGGTAAAAAAACTTTTAGGTAAGTAAAATTATCCATATAACCATATAATTCTTACTAAGTTATGGTTTTTAAGTCGCTTTTAGGGTGTGTAATGTAGAAATTTGTTAACGTCCTAACACTATGTTGTTCTCTCATAGAAACCCTAGATATGATCTCTAGGGTTTGTAGGAAGCCTACGAAGAAATTAAAATCCCTAGAAAGTATTAAACTGAATGTTAAAACCTTAGAATTGATATCTTGAAAAAATGACTTAAAGTTTGGAGTTTGTTATCATACTCTTGTACTTGTATACTTTTGGTACTTGTGAAGTAATTGTTGTAGGTACATATAGGAATATTGATCTTATGCAAAGAAGGAGTCATTCAAGAATAAAATTCCACCCTATTGTAAACTACAAGTATTATCCTTATTTCCCTTTTCTCTTGTAGTTTCCTTTGAAGAACTAAGCTTGCAAGTATGTAGAATATGGCTAGATTCAGAGGGAGATATCAAAAGAAAGACTTGTAGCATGAAAGTAATATTGTTGCAAAGAGAAATCTACAAGGTTTTTTAAAGAAGAAATCAAGGTATGTATAGGATCGTAAGTTATGTTATAATAAGGTATGATAATTTTTTATTTGCTTTAAATTACTAACTCATTCATGTCTAAGGTTTGCTATATAATATTAAGATTCTATTTTGTTAGGGTGATCAATCTCTAGATTGAATCTACCGTTATCATACTATCACTTGTTTTTTGTTCATGTTGATGAAACCCTAACCTTTAGGGTTCACTATGAAACCATAGCCTTTTCTTAGCGTATGTTAACTTTAATAAAACCCTGACCTAGTTAGTATTTACAACACATGGTGAAATCCTACTCTCTTGATGATTATGATTTGGTAATATAAAACCCTAGCCTTTTTAGGGTTTGTCATTGACATCTAAGGTATATGATGAAACCCTAGATCTTTAGGGTTTGGTATATTATGGTTTATGAACAAAACCTTTGTAATAGTAAGGTCATAGGAATGAAACCCTAGGTATATGTGCTTTCATATAATTGAAACTCTAGGCTAGTCAAAATGGTTGTATATCTAATTTTGAAGTTTGATTTTGTATCTAGGGTTTACAATACAAACCCTTGTAAGATATTAATATAAAGAAATTATAATGAAACCTTATATATGAATTGATAGAATTCTAACTTGATTAATGATATCCATGATTTAGTTTTTATTAATGAAATCTAGGCTTTGTGACAAAACCCTAGTAGAGTTTGACATGAAATTCTATGGCATAATATTGAAACCCTAGATGTAAAATGATATAATTGAAATAAGTTGTTTATCTCTAAGGCTTTAAGTCTCGATGATGGAATTTAGGGTTTGTGTCAAAATTGTTGAAGTCCATAATATAAAATATGTAACCCTTGTTGATTGTGAACCTATTTAGGTCCAGATATCTAAAGTTTGATTGTTCTGATGATTCCATTGTAATGACATACTTACCCTATTTTGTTAAATTCATGCTCCTATATATGTGTCCTTGGTTGTACTCGTTGTTGAATATTTATAGGTACATAATCTTTAAGATGTTGAAGATGTTCACTTACTAATGATTATGTTGATCATGATAGAAAGAGGGAACTATAAGAAACCTGATAACATGATTGATAGATGACCTTGGTAATGTGAAAAGATAAAATAAATGATGGTTAAAATTATTCGATGAGATGATGTGGATGGAAGAATAAAATTATATATCTCCCCAGTTAAGAGGGAGGGCATATTGTGACAAAAATAGTGAAGAACTTGAATATCAAATAATGGATGGATGTTCTTGATTCATGAAGTTGAAAACAAATACTTGATTGTGTTGAAAAGTGTTGAGGTTGAATTTGGTGTTGCTAAATAAGTTAAAGAAGAAAGCTTTTGACAAGATGTGTTTGGATAATATGATGATGATCTAAGCAATATCAAAACGATTAAGGACCCTTGAGGTTTGTGCTAGCTTGTATATATTTGAAATTTTGTTACTAATTGGCGTTTTAATGGTATAGGTAGATCTCTCCATATGAAGGTTGAAAATTTTTGGAAGCATGCTTAGACTGGTGGATATATCTAATTTAGTTGATAGGAAGAGATGAAGCATCTTGGGATGACAAGATGATTTGGACGATATATGGTCAGCTTGTGATGATGTCTAGATCCTGAAGTAGGGAGGGTATCATTGGTCTTGTGGAGATTCAAAATTGGATATGATATCTACATCCCTGGGTTGGCGTTAGAGTTGAAGCCTAATGGTACCTATAGTGGATAAATATCAGAACACACCTTAGTCCCAACTGGATAGATACCTTGGTCAAGTATCTAATCTGTAGCACTGCATGTGCTATGAATCTTCATAGAACATATCATTTTGAGATCATCCTTGTACCAATGTATATATGTAAGTATGAATACCTTCCTATTCAAGAGGGAGTGTTGAAGAATGTAACTAGCATTAGTATTCATAATTGTATTTGTCAAAATAAATTTGTATTGTAAAAAGAAATTGACTTATTAAATCATGGGTCTCATGCTTGGGTCATTGGTCAATAGGTCAAAGCCTCCATTTTAGGCTTCTAGGTTTATGTCTTGAGCCATTATCGTTATCATTATAGTCTAGACCCTTATTGGGCATTTTGTATCAAATAAACGAAATTATTGAGTCGTTTATTCCTCCATTATCAAGTCAAATTGACTACTGATCATGGTTGCCTCAAAAGTACAACCACAAATCACTATATATAGAAAATGATTTCGACCTTGTTTGATAGCAAGAAATACTTATTTGATCTACAGTTGAGAAGAAAAATAGAAGTGTAAAGAGCCTATCATGAAGTAATAAGATCAACAAAGAAGAAAACATGTACTCTCTCTGTCACATGTCTAAAGGAAATGGTTTTTAATGGGCCATTGAAGATTGCAGGACTAAAAGATGAAGTGTGAGGTTGATGAAAGGATTTATAATGGGTCAACGAAGGTTGCAGGACTAAAATATGAAGTGTGATATTGAGGAAAGGATATGAAATAGGTCAAAAAAAGATTGAAGGATTGAAGATAGTATGTAAACTTAAAAATTGTAGAGTAGACTGAAACCATTGCTAACCATTAGAGAAGACCTGTGTTGACTTATTTTACCCACCATTCCTAGGAAACTTAAGAAATGTGATGCTTGTATCCTAGTAAAACACAACAAACAATCATTTCATGATTCTCATTCCAAAGCATGTATAAAGCTTGCATTTATTCATTTTGACTTGTGTAGCCCTATGTCCATTCCTTCTGCAAATGGAAATAAATACATGATGACTTTTATTGATGACTATACCAGAATGTGTTAGGTATATATATTGAAGAACAAATTTGAATCTTTTGAAACTTTCATGCATGGATTTAAAACAATACACAATCTCATATTGGCTCTAGACTCTATTAATTCTAATATTGAAAAATAATATACTTCAAATGAATTCATTTTGACTTGTGTGGCCCTATGTCCGTTCCTTCTACAAATGGAAATAAATACATGATGACTTTTATTGATGACTATACCAGAATGTGTTAGGTATATATATTGAAGAACAAATTTGAATCTTTTGAAACTTTCATGCATGGATTGAAAACAATACACAATCTCATATTGGCTCTAGACTCTATTCATTCTAATATTGAAAAAGAATATACTTCAAATGAATTTGAAAACAATCTTTGCCAACATGGGATCCAACATCAAACAATTGTGCCTTATAATCCTCAATATAATGGTGTAGCCAAAAGAATGAGCAAGACAATCTTAAATATGGTATGTTCAATGATGTTTTTCAAAAAGGTAAAGATGATGTTATAGGTTGATGCAACTCTATGTGCAGTGCATATTAAAAATTGATGTCCATCTCATGCTCTAAAAAAAAAGACTCCCTATGAAATGTGGTATGAACACATTCCTTCGATGAGGCATCTCAAGGTTTTTGGTTCCAGCTATTAATACCAAGGAACGAAGAAACATAATTGGTGCAAGGAGTTGAAAATGTATCTTCTTGGGGTACTCAATTACCTCCAAAGCATATCGTCTCTATAATGAATTAAATAAGAAGTTTATATTTTCTAGAGATGTGATCTTTCTTGAATCTTCTAAGATTGACATTGTTGTTGAGAAATAACTTCATCACTTGGACAGATTTGGGCATGACAAATCTTTTCAGGAATTTGATAATGAGATTTCACGTGTTGAAGGGAGGATCCCTATCCTAGATCGAATTATGGAATCTCCTTCTGAAGCACTCTCTCCCCATCATGAAGCTCCAAACATTGATAAAGAAAACACTTTGGGTGATGTGATTGAGAGAATTGGAAGGATAAATCTTGATTCAACCCCATCTCAATCAATTAAACAACCTGGGCCATCTCATAAAGGTCCTCCAAAATGGCTCACAAAGACACTTGAAAGTGTTAATCCTGATGAGGTTGGAAACATAGGAATGATAAGTTCTACCAGACAGAATGGAGGTGATGTAGACGATTCTGATTCAACTATTGATATGGATATTTCTTATAATTGTTAATTAAATTTGTTTATATATTTTAAACCAACTTCATTTAAAGAAGTTTCTTCTCATGATGAATGGAAAAAAGCAATGTAGAAAGAGTATGATGCTTTAATAAAGAATGGAGCCTAGAAGTTGGTGGACTGTAACAACCCTAGTAAAAAATTCATGTAAAAAATATAAGATCATGGTCATGGGACACATATTCCAATTTGAATGGTGGGAAAAACATCCTAGTGAATGTTCATTTCATTTATTATGGCTAAGGAAATTGGCAAAGGAAATGGAAAAGGATTTAGAAAGGAAAAATGGCATTTTGGTACATTTATTTATGAAAATAAAGGAAACTAGGAGAAAAGTAAGGTGAAAGGTCACAGGTTACATGTGAGGAGGAAAATGAATGAAAATAATGGAAATTGAAGAAAATAGAGGCCTCACTAATAAAAAGGCTTATGCGGATCGGTGGGCAAGCTTGGTCAGTCAAGACTTTTGTCAGTTTAGTTTTGGAGCTCTCTCATTATTCTCTCTCTTTTATACCCTTAGATACTTATAGTTTTTTGGAGAACTCTTGGAGGAGTGTGGCATACTTGGAGTTTTTTAGCAAGAATGAAAAAGAAGGGTAGGAAAACGCAAGAGGACATCGGGATCAGCAACTAAACCAGGTTTTTCTTGCAGGTACAGAGTTGCATGTATGTTTTCCTGACTAGTTTTGGCATGCATGACACATGCATGTGGTTTATTGGTCATGATATATCATTGGCATGGATAATTTGTTGGATAGACAGTGGATTTGCCTAGCCTTGCCATTTCCTAGATAACCATGGTGTTGTGGGTTTATTTCTTTGTTTTCTAGTTGGTTCTCATGTTTCCTTTAGCTTGGGTTGAGTTGCAAGTCCTAGAAGCCCTGGTTGGAAAAGTTCTTTGGAATCCCTGTAACAAATTGGGTTGAGTTACTAGTCTTGGAAGCCTTGGTTGAAAAAATTCTCTATAATCCCTTGGTGGGTTGAGTTACTAGTCCTAGAAGCCCTGGTTGGACAAACGCTCTGGAAGCTCGGAATAAGTTGTGGGTTGAGTTACTAGCGCTGGAAGCCTTGGTTGGAAAAAACACTCTGGAGCCCTAGAAGGCTTGGGTAGAGACCAATCTGATGATGGTTTTGTGATGCCCGATCATGAGGTGGAATCACTATTTAATGGGTTGAGGTGATTTGGCCTCTGGAAAACCTGGATGGTTTTGATTGATGTGTTTTATGAGATCCCACATTCATGTTTGGAATATGGCATGAGGGTGCTTTTGTACTTATTTATATGTGGATTTAATGGTTGTTATATCACTTTTTTTTTCATGATTTTATGTTTGTTATAAGCATGGTTAATTGACTGGTTCATGTCATGGTTATTTCATGTATTTACTTTTAATTATTAAAATGATGGATACAAGACCTAATTAATGTCATAATAGTTCAAGGGAGAGGGTGTTGATCCTTCTTGTCATGTCTTATAAGATTTTTCAATCATTCATACTCTATCTTGTATCCTATACCAATAGATTGCATTCATGGCAAGTGTTTGACAGAATGTTACTACTGGTTGGGGATGGTTAGGCCTATTCCTAGAGTTAGTTAGTTTTTTTTTTTTTTTTTTTTTTTTTTTTTTTTTAATGGATTCCAAAAGTTGCAACAAGTTTTGGGCAGTGTCCAGAATTCAGGGCTTGAAAATTGCCTTAAATCTCACGAACTCTGGCATAGGTCTATTGGAAATAGTCCTTGGACGCAGGCATGCAGGCTTATCGGATCATCCAGAGCTCTCTGGACACATGCATGCAAGCTTGTGGGAGCATCTAGAGCTCTTTGGATGATGGCATGCCCATAGCATGGGAGTGTCTAGAGTTTTAATAACTTAAAAACTCAGTGGGACTCAGGGACTGCTTACATGAGAGGTTAGGATGGTTCTTAGGAGCCCTATTACTAATGTTGAAGATTTGTATGGTGTGTTTATGTTGGTTCCACTTCCTTAACATTATTTAGGAGGTCGAATCATATCTAGTAACTTCTCGTGACATATTTACCCCGATTGGCCGGTTACTTGGGTAGATGTTGGAGGAGGGTGTTACAAAGTGAAAGCAGAGCCTGGTTCACCCCTCAGACTAGATGGGTGGTATGTTGGTCATGAATTCATGTTGGTTGCATATGTGTTGAGTATACTTGTAGTCCATGTGATTATTGCATTTGCATGGTGTTGATCATGGTTGTAGTGATGTCACTATGTCAAGGTTGATGGTGTTGTTGTGGGATGTGTCATCATGAGTGTATGATTGTATATGCATTTGTTATGCACATTTGTGTCTTTATGCTATTATGCATGCATTGTCATGGTTATAGATATGCATGTATGGTAGGTCAAACATGCATTGTGAGATCATTGTATGAAATTAGGTCATCATGATGCTATTGGTATGTTATGAGGCTAATGTGTTGGCTGAGATAGAGCAGGAGATGTAGATCATCAAAATGAGGTTGCAGCATTAGACATTGGGGTAAGAGCTTATCACCATACATGTATTGTATGTTTGGCATGAACGTATGTTAGTTAATGGATTGTTATATACATGTTTTCCATTTATTGTTATTATGGTTACATATATGATAACTGCTAGTTGATTAGTGTAGTCATATGCACATGTGTCATATAGTCATGAATGATAGTAACTTGTGGTTGTATGCATTGCTATTATTGTTTTAGGTTAAATAAATTGATGATTATGTTATATGTTGTTGATGAGTATGTTATAGGTTAACTTCTTGTTGTTATATGATAGTTAGCTTGATGATTAGATTATATGTTACTGAGAAGCATGATATATAACTTGTTGTTTTTATACAATAGTAACTCGATGATTAGGGTTATTACATTAAGATATTGATGTTATAGGTATCATGATAAATTGGATTGGCCTATGCAAATGTTTAGGGTTATGACATTCAGGTATGAGTCGACTTATTTGTGACATTGTGTTGTACTAATCTAGACTGATCGTACATATGTGATTGTTATGCATGAATGACAATGTTTATGAGCTTATGATGTGAAAATGTTAGTTAGTTACTATTATGGATATTATGATCTTATTTGTGTTTGATTTGATGTGTTGTGAAGTTATATTGTGCTAACTAGATTGATTGTGTAGACAAGATAACCTCCCTTGAGATACATTAAGGTATGGACTTGCTTATGTCATCTAATTTTTGTTTGAATGTTTGATTATGTCGTCTAGTTTGTGTTTGAGTGTTTTCTTTCTATTATGTCATGTAGTTGATTTATCTAACATGGTACATTTATAGCTTGTTTGAATGTTTGATTAATTGCATGATATGAGTATGAGTCTATAGGATTTCATGAAGGAATGATCTTGCTTTAAGATGATTGTACTACCACTTATGTGTTGAGACAGTCGATATGTACTTGAGTGTAGTAGGTGACCGTTGTAGCATTATGTCTAAAGACTACGAGTTGACTATGGATGATGACATGATTGTTAGTCTTGAAAAAGGTTGATTTCAAATTGATAGATATGATTTTCTTAATATTTGGGACATGTGGTTGACATGTGTAAATAGTTGCAGGAAACATGCTTGGTATTAACGTGACAAGGTAATAATCGATGTGTTTATATAACTAGCAGTTGGGTGATGTGACAATACATAGTAAGCCTCGATTGCAACAAGATAAAAAGGTAAAATAAAGGAATTGGGAAAGAATTCCTTTAGCTATGATTAGAAACCCTAATTCCAAACGAATGAGTGCTTTTCATACCATAAATATTCTTAGCCCTAATTTGTTTGAAATTATGTGGATATGTGCTATATTCATGGACATGTATTTGATAGGTATAGAAGTTGGTGTCAAGTTATAGCTAGATTTTTCAAGGGAATTAGTGCCCCTTGAGACATGGAATAGATGTGTTCAACTACAAGGCAACGTGCTTGGAACAACAAGATAAGGTAACTAGTGTATTATTATGTTTATTTATACGTTGGCGATTATGTGTTTATGGTAGTGTGATGCAGGGAGTTGCATGGCAAGACAAGTTGCCATGAAATCTTGAAGAAGGCTGAGGTTGAGCTTTCCTGTGGAACCATGGGACTAAATCATGGTGCCTATTGTTAGTCTTGTGCTTTTGGTATTTTGGCAATTTGTTGTGCTTGATTGTGGTTTTGTTTGTGTCTTGTGCATGGCCACGACACTTTGTTTATGGTGTTGTATTGTTATTGTTTCTCCATGGTTTTCTTCTTGTTTGATTCTCAGTCTTACCTTTATTTTTTTGAGTCGTAGGAGTTGGTTGGGGAAGGAGGAAGTTAATGGAGCTTGGGGAGAGCTGTTTAGTACCCAACAAGTAATGAAAGAATTGGATGAAGCTGGTGCATGTGTAAGGGAAACTAAAGGTAAGAGTATGACAGTCGATTGAGTTGGTTGGGTCCATTGGTGTAAATGGACAATGGCAAGACGATCATGAGAAAGCTAATAGAAAGGTAAGGTGAATGGACTTGAGGCATCATATGCCTTGGCTATGTTGGGAACTCTTTTTCTCAATGTTGCACATGTGTTGCACGCATAAAGTGAGTTCTCTTATCCTTGACCTTATGATATCTAGTAATTATGTTGTGAATGATTATGTTGATGCTTATATGTATATATATGTATGTATGTATGTATGTCGTTATTTGACATAATCATGATTGTTTAATGTTAATATGTATATGTATATATATGCATTTATGTATGTTGTTGTCTGACAAGGATGTTAAGAGTCATTCTTGTGAAGGAATGATTTCTTATGCAGGTGAATAACATGAAGATGTTCCTGGTTTATGAGGGATCAAGTGGAAGAGTAGTCATGACAAATATAGGAGATCAGTATCAAGTGGTTATGAGTTGATATTTTGTGACTATATTATGTATGTTATGGACAGGCTATACCAAGGGATACATCTACAAAATGAAAGAAGTGTGGTCTGCAACATGTTGGGATAAGCATGGATAAAGCACGGAAAGAAAGGTTTCTTGGCAGAGATAGTGTGGTTTTGGATGTGTGGTACTACTATTGTGCATATGTTGTACATATTGCATCTGTGATGTTGTGCGCATGTGGTGTTGATTATATATAGTGTGTGTACATGTTCTTTATGCAATGTTATGTATAAGGTGGTACATATAGTGTTGTGTGAATATTTCATATGCAGTGCTACGTATATATGGTGCTATGTACATGTTGGATATGTGGTGTTGTGTACATATTGCATTGTGCGCTTGATGGATATGTGGTGTTGTGTGCATATGGTGTTGTGTGAATGATTGTACAAGTGGTGTTGTGAGCATGTGGTGTCGTGTACATATGGTGTTTTGTGTAGGTGGTGTTGTGTACATGTTGTGCATATAGTGTTGTGTACATGTGGTGTCTTGTACATGTCGTGCATGTGGTGTTGTTTATGTTTGCCATTGTGTACACGTTATATAGGTGATACAATGTACATGTGGCATTGTGTACATGTCGTGCAGGTGGTGCTTTGTATAGGTGGTATCGTGTACATGTTGTACATATCGTGTTGGTGTACATGTGGTATTGTGTGCATGTCATACATGATGCGTAACCAGGCATTCGATGTTATGTACGTGCATTGTGTAGTTGTGGTATCATGAAATGTGTATTCATTATGTTGTACTCTGTGTACATATATCTATTTTGTTCTACATCGAGTGTAGGTGTATATATGGTGTTGTGGTGTACACCGAATATAGGAGTATGTATTATGTTGCGTTGTACACTGGGTGTAGGTGTATGTGTGGTATGTCAGGTGTAGGTTGATGTATTGCATGATGTTGTAAGTTGTGTGTGGATGTATGTGTTGTAATGTACATTGTGTATGTGTACGCAATTGAAGAAAAGAAAAAGGCATTGGGTGTTTTCTAGGTGTGGCAACCGATCTGGAGTGCATACGGAATAAGGAAAAAGGTAGAAGCTAAGGATTGATTAAAGGATAAGTATCAATATTTTATTTCATTTTTATTATGCATGTGATTTATGATTATGGTCTATGATGATTACATGTGATCTATGATTCTGGTTTATGATGGTTACATGTGATTCATGATGTTGATCTATGATGGTTGTGCTTTAAGCTAACTTGATGTGATATGTTTACACATGATGATTTTGTCAAAGATGCTAGTTGACTTGTTGTGACATGAATTAAATAGGATTGCAAGTGTACCTTATTGATGAGCTACCAATGAGGTATGATGTGAATTTATTTCAATTTATTTAAAATATAATGGAACTTATGTGCTTGGTACAAGAATGCATGAACATGCCTGGTTGGGTGGTTGAAATTGATTGTAAGAATTTGCAACATCAAAAGGAATTAGAAAATGTAGCAGTATGTTGGTAAAGTATACAAGAGCAGGGCCATTATGGGACACTAGTACCCAATTGTGTCCATTGAATTACATGAGCATGTTATGACCGTTATGATGGTTTTAAGGCATGGATATGCCTTGATTTTTGGACCTTTCGATGCAAGGAAACCTTGCTGAGGGATGGCCTGCTCGAGACGGGGATTCAAGTGGAACATGGAAGGTGACTGACTGCACAGAAGGGGGTGACCGGATTGCCCAAGGGACTATGTAGTAGAGAACGAAAGGTCGTGGATGTATTTATTTTGGTCATTAGCATTGCCAAATGGAATCAGATGCACATTGGGAGTGTTCCCTAGAAAAATGAGTTGGTAACTATTCACTGAGAGGACAAGTGGCACAGGATTATAGCGCTAGACATTAAATGCAGATTTGACCTTGCAGTGGATTTTGGACTTCCTGGGAAGGAGGTGAATCCTGTTATTACTTTGAGGGTGGAGATGTGAGCCTCTGGATTCCCTTGTTTTGGATGCAAGCATCATGTCCTTTTATTTGTTGGTTGAGAAAAGGTGCATATGTGTATATGTGTGTATCAGTGTAAATATTTTATCGAGATGGATTTATAAATCTCCATAATTGGTATGGTTATTTGTTGGTTGAAGCAAATTTATATGTGTGTATATGTGGTTATTATTGTAAATATCGTAATGAGTTGTGTTATAAAGCTCCAGTAAGCGACATGTTTATCATTTTTAGCAGATGGTCATTGTAAATACTGCAACTAGCTATGTTATAAATCTCCATGGGCAGTATGTTTGTTTGCAGTGGTCTTGCTAGTTATAGGTGTCATTAAACATTGAGGACGATCTTCCCCCAAGGAGGATGGTTCTGTAACAATATTGGTTAAAAAAATTATGTAAAAATATAAGACCACGGTCATGGAACACATATTCTAAGCTAAATGGTGGGAAAAACATCCTAGTGGGTGTTCATTTAAGTTATTATAGCTAAGGAAATTGGCAAAGGCAATGGCAAAGGCTTTGGAAAGGCAAAATGGCATTTTGGCATATTTATTTATGAAAATAAATGAAATTAGGAGAAAAGGAAGGTGAAAGGTCACATGTTTCATGTGAGGAGGAAAATGAAGAAAAATGTTGGAAGTTGAAGAAAATAGAGGCCTCATTGTTAAAAAGGCTTCCAAGGATCAGTGGGAAAGCTTGGTCAATGAAGACTTTTGTCAATTCAGTTTTGGATCTCTCTCATTATTCTCTCTCTTATACTCTTGGATACTTAGTTTTTTCTTGGAGCACTCTTGGAGGAGTGTGGCATACTTGGATTTTTGGAGTAAGAATGAAAAGGAAGAGTAGGAAGAGCATGAAAGTGCAAGAGGACATTGGGATCAACAACTATAGCGGGTTTTTCTCACAGGTACTGAGTTGCATGTAAGCTTTCCTCACTAGTTTTGGCATGCATGGTGCATGCATGCGGTTTATTGGTCATGATCGGTCACTCACATGGAGGATTTCCCAGATTCATAGTGGATTTTCCTAACCTTTCCATTTCCTAGATAGCCATGGTGTTGTGGGTTTATTTCTTTGTTTTTCGGTTGGTTCTCATGTTTCCTTTAGCTTGGGTTGAGTTACTAGTCTTGGAAGCCCTAGTTGGAAAAACACTATGGAATCCCTGTAACATCTTAGGTTGAGTTACCAGTCCTTGAAGCCTTGCTTGGAAAAACACTCTGGAATCCCTTGGTGGGTTGAGTTACTAATCCTAGAAGCCCTAGATGGACAAACACTCTGGAAGCCTGGAACAAGTTGTGGGTTAAGTTACTAGTCCTGGAAGCCTTGGTTGGAACAAACACTCGGGAGCCTTGGAAGACTTGGGTAGAGACCAATTTGATGATGGTTTTGTGATTTCCAACCATGAGGTGGAATCAATGTTTGATGGGTTGAGGTGGTTGGCCTCTATAAGCCCTAGATAGTTTTGATTGATGTGTTTTATAAGATCCCACATTCATGTTTGGAATATGGCACAGGGGTGATTGGATGAAAGAAAGATTTGGTTCAGCCATGTTTACGATCGGGTGGTACATGGAAGTCTCAGACATGGTTGGATTTTCCTATGTTTAATAAAATATAAATTCTCTTGCTTTTGTACTTATTTATATGTGGATTTAATGGTTGTTATCTCATTGTTATTTTCATGGTTTTATGATGGTTATAAGCATGGTTAATTGACTGGTTCATGTCATGGTTATTTCATGTATTTACTTGTAATTATTAAAATGATGGATGCAACATCTAATTGATGTCATAATAGTTCAACGGAGAAGGTGGTGATACTTCTTGTCATGTCTCATAAGAGTTTTCAGTCATTCATACTTTGTCTTGTATCCTAGACATGTAGATTGCATTAATGTCAAGTGTTTAACAGAATGTTAGTTCCAATTGGGGATGGTCAGGCCTAGTCTTGGAGTTATTTTTTGGCTTATTAGTCTTGTCATCATGTGTTTAATGGAATTCAAAAGTTACATCAAGTTCTTGGAATTGGAAAGAATTCTAGGCTTGAAAATTGCCTTAAATCCCGTGGACTCTGGCACATGTTTGTTGGAAATAGTCCCTGGACGTAGGCATGCAGGATTGTGGGAGTGTCCAGAGCTCTCTACACACTGGCATGCCCATAACATGGGAGTGTCCAGAGGTATAATAACTTAAAAACTCAGTGGGACTAGGGGAATAGTTACCTGAGAGGTTGGGATGGTTCTTAGGAGTCCTATTGCTGATGTTGAAGGTCTGTATGGTGTGTTTCCGTCAGTTCCACTTCCTTAACGTGACTTAGGAGGTTAAATCATAACATAGTAACTTGTCGTCACATGTTTACCCTAGTTGGTCGGTCACTTGGGTAGATGTGGGAGGAGGGTGTTACATGGACCCTTTATTGGGAACCAAACTGATTGACTGCAAGCGGGTCTTCAGGAACAAATATAAAGTAGATGGCTCACTTGACAAGCATAAAGCAAGGCTCGTGGAAAACAATTTTTCACAGAAAGAAGGAGTTGATTTGTTAGTTCCCTATAATACTAGTGCAAGCCCTATTTTGTTATTATTATGCCCCATAGAACCCCAATATTATTATTTTTTCCCCATAGAAACCCACTATTTTTATTGTCGAGCCTTACATTATTATTGCTATATAGTCCCTAATTATATTTTGACCCTTTAGACTCTTATATATAGCAAGGAGGTCTTGGCATTTGAATCATCCTAGAATTTTTCATTTATATGATGTAAAAGTTGATTCCCCCCTTGAAGAGGCTTATTTCCAAGTTGTTGGTATAATTTTATTCTATTTTATGATCTAGTTACATAGCATTTGGTATCAGAGCTCTGGATCTTAGGGTTTCACTCCTTCAAATAGGTCACCTTGGAGTTTTAGATATAATTTTATTATTATTATTATTATTATTATTATTTTTGCAAGGATTCAGAAGATGAAATTACTATAATGTGGAGGGGAAATATTTATGAACGTATACATGCAATTTTAGACCTTGTTTCACTATATTTTTGGAGATATGGTATAAGGAAGTTAGGGTTTTTGCATGCTTCAGAATTCAGTCTCAAACAAATGTTCCAGGGAAAATCATCATAACTTTCCCTTTGAGCATCAGAATTGAATTTCTTAAAAGTTGATTGAAATTGCATGGACTTTAGTTTATTGGGTGCTATTTTCATGGCCAAAGGTTAAAACAATGGCACACGACATCCCATACAAGTTCGATCTACTGAACCAGTCCATAATCAAGCCATTATGGCAAAAATGGCATAGCTTTATCTTGAAGAATTCAATATCATTCTAACTAGTGGGTTGGAAAGAAGACATATAGGGATACCATTGGATGAAAGTTTAGACCTTGGGAAACCAAAATTATAGAGATGCAATAGTTTCAAGATCAAGCTCCAAAAAGTAAGAAAACATGTGTGAATTTTTTTAAATTTGCATAACTTTTGTTTGAAAAATCAATTTGAAGTGATTCAAAGGGAATAGTGAAGTATAAACATCATTACTTGGTTCCAATATGCCTTACAACAAGAAAATGGATACACCTAGTAATAGAACAAAATATATACTATGATGCATGAAGAAGAGGAAGAAATGCAACATGATATATTAAAATTATGAGAACAAGTGCAATTTCACTCTCACAAAGGGAAACCAAAAATGAATTATATGGTTTAAAAGAAAATATGGAAGGTTTGAAGGATGTTTTAAAAGCATACATGGGAGTTTTTAAAGTATTTATGGACACGATGAATGTCAAGTTGGAAGGGTTGACAATGTTGTTGCAAGAAAGGCTTCCTGGTGGTGACAAGGTACTCCATGAAAATCATGATGAGGATAAAAGGAATATGAATTATGATTTAGAGACTCCAATGTTGGGTTTAAGACCCACCACATTCCAAATATTGATATGAGGAATTTTTATGGCAAGGATCTGGTAACACGGAAACTATAGATGGAGTAGTTCTTTGATCTACACGATGTGCAACACACACAAAAGGTACGCATTTCATCTTTATATTTAGGACCCAATTAATTTGTATGGCATTGATGGCATTGTTCTTGTAAAGAAAAAGTCACTTGGACAATTTTTACGGAGGCACTAATAGCACATTATGAGGATACAAAGTGAAATACCTTCTTTAGCCCAATGATAAATCCCAAACAAAAGGGTTCAGTTGGGGAGCGCATTTGAGGACTTCCAAAGAGTGAATGTCAAGGTAAATGATATTCCAGAGGATCATATGATTGATTTCTTCATAGGGAATTTAAAGGATAACATTCAACATGAGGTTCTCCTTTGGGAACCTAAGTCATTGGAGGATGCATTTAGGGTAGCAAGAAAAGTTGAAAGAAAATATATGGCAAAAATGAAATCTACCACTCACAACTATAAATATGGAAGTGTTGCTACTCCTAGCCTCCCACGACCTATAAGGTTGACACCACAACAACTGAGGAAAAAAGAGCAAAAGGAATTTGTTACACTCATGATAGAAAATACACTAAAGGTCATAGATGTGTCGAGAAGAATTTATTTTACATAGAGTATAAAGAGGAGGAAGAAAAGGAATAAGAAAAATCAAAAGAAAGAGATATACACTAAGAACCACCCCCAAGGGTTGAAAAAGAAGAAATGGATCTAACCATATATTGTAATGCATTGGCAAGAATTACCACACCTCAAACTCACAATATAGATGGATATATCAAGAATAAAAAGGTAATAGTGCTAATTGATTCAAGTAGTACCCATAATTTTATTCATTTTAAGATAGCCAAGGAGTTGATTGCTTTCTATATCTAACACGAGAGTTTCAAGTGATGGTTACAAATGGAGGAACTATAAAGTTCTTAGGGAAGTTCTGAAATAACAAACTAACCATGAGGGAATATGTATTCAATAGTCCAATTCTTTCCATTCCAATGGGTGGTGTTGATGTTGTATTAGGAGTCCAATGTAATGGCATCACAAAGCTTTTGAAGAAGGAACAATGAGGGGTAATTGTGAACTTACGCTCACTATATGTTCAAAGATCTAAGTCACTTATTTCTCCATATCTCCAACAAGTCATTGACAATCATTACAAGGTATTTGAGACTCCCACAAGTATCCCACCTATTCATGATCATGATCATGCTATTCACTTGATTCCAGAAGTGTTCCTCCAAACATCCAACCTTACAACTATCCCTATGCCTATAAGAGTGAAATTGAACGTATGGTTGCATAAATTCTAGAGGCAGGTATAATTCAACCTAGACAAAAGTTCTTCTCTTCTCTAGTAGTATTTGTGCACAAGAAGGATGGATCATGGAGTATGTTTCTGGATTATAGAGAGCTCAATAAGATCACTATTAAAGATAAATTTCACATTATTTTCATTAATGAATTGTTGGACGAACTACATGGAGAAATTTACTTCACCAAGCTAGATTTTCACTCGAGATATCATCAAATTAGAATGAAGATAGAAGACATTCCAAGAAAACATTCAGAACTCATGAAGGTCATTATGAATTTTTGGTCATGCCTTTTGGTCATACTAATGCATCTTCCAAATTTCAAGGTTTGATGAATTCCATTTTCAAACGCTTCCTTAGAAAATTTGTATTAGTATTGTTTGATGATATACTAATCTATAACAAGTCTTTGAAATATCATCTTCAACATGTTGATATGGTTCTCAAACTTTTGGAGGCAAAACAATTGTATGCAAAACCCTCCAAATGTTTCTTTGGGGTATAGGAAGTGGAATATTTGGGTCATATTATATCTCGTGATGGTGTTAAGGTATACCTTGACAAAATTTAATCCATAAAGGAACAGAAAATCCACACAATCTTAAGGTGTATTCAAGGATTTACTAGGTTGACAGGGTATTATGACAAGATGGTTAAGAATTATGGGAAAATAGCAACACCACTTACAACATTGTTGAATAAAGGTGCATTTTTTTGGACTCTAGAAGAAACTAAGGCTTTTGAACATCTTAAAGAGGCAATGTGCCAAACTCTAGTCTTAGCTACACCATACTTCACAAAAGCCTTTATAGTGGAATATGATGCCTCAGGAAATGGCATTGGTGTTGTTTTAATGCAACAAGGAAGACCCATTGCTTTTGAAAGTTGTCCAATCAAGGGAAATTGTTTACAAAAACCTATTTATGACAAGGAAATGTTGGAAATACTACATGGTCCGAAGAAATGGCATCCTTACCTAATGGGAAGACACTTCAAGGTAAAAAAAATCAGGATAGTCTTAAATATTTCTTGGAATAAATATTATCTTTAAAAAAGAAACAAAAATGGGTCACAAAGATGTTAGGTTATGATTTTGAACTCATCTACAGAAAAGGGAAGCAAAATGTTGTTATAAATGCACTCTCAAGAAATGATAAGGATGTGGAAGAATTTCTCTATGCCTTTTCTATTATCCAACCTAATTGGATAAATGAAGAAAGGGATGAATGGAAGAATGACGAAGAGGTCTAGACGCTCATTCAAAAGTTGCAGCAAGATCCTAATGAATCTGATACATATATCTGGAAAAATGAGTCATTATAGTACAAAGGCCACTTATATCTATTTAAGAACTTTGAACTCAAACAAAAGATTCTTTTGGAATTTCACACCTCTCCTATAGGAGGGAACTATGGATTTTTAAAAACTTACCATGGGGTCAAGAAGGAATTTTTTTGGAATGGCCTTAAATACGATATTCAAAAGTTTGTGCAAGAATGTTTGGTTTGCCAGTAAAAAAAAGTTGAGACAATTAAGATCTTCAGTCTTTTACAACCATTATCCATTCCAAGTCAGCATTGGGAGGAAGTCTCAATGAATTTTATCACATGTTACCCAAGTATCAAGGAAAGAGTGTCATCATGGTGGAAGTTGATAGAATTACCAAGTATGCACACTTTTTCGCACTATATCGTTCTTTCAAAGCCAATACAATCACTAACTCATTTGTGGAAACAGTTCAAAAGATACATGGAAACCCAAAGTTTATTGTAAGTTACAGAGATCCCATTTTCATTAGAATTTTTTGGACATGATTATTTTCTTGTTTTAGTACTCAATTAACTCATAACTCATCTTATGATCCTCAATCTCATGGGAAAGTTGAGTTAGTGAACAAATGTTTGTATCTAATAAACAGACACAATGGGTCAAGTGGTTACCTCTGGAATAATGGTGGTATAACACTTCCTTGCATACCACAACAAAAATAAGCCCATTTATGGTGCTTTATGGATATCCTCCACCATCCATCACATTTTTTATAAGAGACAATTCTAAGGTTCAAGAAATGGAAGATCACATCGAACATCAAAAATAATTTCTCCAACTCTTAGAGGATAACCTAACTATGACACATAATCGAATGAAAAAGTAGGCAGATCAATATCATAGTGACTTTTTTTATGTGGGTGATTAGATATTTTTACGAATACAACATATTGGTACCATCTACTCCTCTTTTGATTGACAATAATTCTACAATAAAATTGGCCAAGAACCCAAAGTTCCAAGATTGAACCAAGCATATCAATACAAAGTATCATTTGATTCGACATCATGTTGAGTTCAATACTATTCACTTACGCCATTGTTCCACAAACAAGTAGATTGCAGACATCTTCAACAAAGAACTTAGAAGAGAAAAGTGTGAAAGATTCAAAATCATGCTTGGACTCACCAACATCTCTTTAGACTAGGGGTGGGAATGTTGACACCTAATCCTTAGGGATTGGGAAAACATTATAAATATTGTAAATACGAAAATGAGAAGCTGAAGAGACATTGGAATATGAATTCCATGAGTCTCCCTCTCCAATGTATATATTAATAACTCTTCCTAATATAAAAACAATTAAATCATGGAGTGAACAATACCTTTCTTGACATAACTCATAGATGTTTTGGCCCTTTTCTAGGAAATTTTCCTAGTTAATTTTGCTCGAAACCCAATAAATATATTTTAGAATTGTAGGTTTGAGTTGTGTAACTTGAAAAATCTAAGTGCCCCATTAGTTTTTCAAGGTGATGAATCCATTTATGCATTCAAAAACCCATTTTAAACAAAAAAAATCATGATCTCTCCCAAAATTAAATTATTGAATTTCAATGAAAAAAGTCAAAATGCTTATTAATTATAATGCCACAATAAAAATTACAAAAAGCACATAATTAGCTAATGCTATTTTTTACTCGGAACTATTATGTATGTGAAATGATTCAATATATATATTCAATGTCACCTTTTACTCGTAAGAATTATGTATGTCAAATTATTCACAACATATAGTCAATACCATATATATTCAATACATTTCCTTCAAATATGTGATATAAAAGATTATTTATAACATATATAACCATATTTATATCACAATTGATATGTAATTTCAAATGCCCCCACATGGTGGTTGGTGTCTCATCGCTAGCATTATGATGGAATATCCTTGGCAATTAGGAATAAGGCGGGAAAGGTTGATTCCCTCCACATGGCATAAATTGGCAATGTTCGACATTCAATGCAGCAAGGAATCCATTAACTCCATCAACCTAGAACTTCATATCAATTGTAGGTATCGTTCAATGATGTCACATGGCGTGCAATTTGAAATTTTAATTGCAATGGAGCATGATTACATAGTCATGGTGGAAGATGGGAATTTAGGAATGATGGTTAGAAACCTAAGTGCAAGGACGAGTAGATCAATGTTCATGCCAAGTCATGAGTAACACGAACTCTTCTAGAAGGTAGGAGCTTTGTCGGGTAGCATGATTATAATACATGTTATATCCTCATCTCTCTGCTATTTCCAATTTGTACGTGTGTTTCTTATTTTAGATATTTCATTGTTTTCTATATTTTTCTTTGCTTTAGCATACTAGTGAGGCCTCACTCATTGCATGTCAAGGGTCACTGGGGGGGGAATTATGTTTCCTTTATTTGGGACACCAATCTAGTCTTCTAGGTAGGAAACTCCTTTTGTAGGAATACTCATTCAATTTCATGTCACTGGCTAGATTCTTAGCTTTGGATCACCTTTGTTAACTAAAGTATCTGGGTTTGTATTGGGGCTATGAGGGCATGATGGAAGAGGTGATTACATGTTTTATGGTTCTAAGAAAAAACCGTTAAATCCCAACACTTGATTTTAGGATGGAGCATATTTTCTTGCAGAAGGGCTCTAAAGCTCGTTAATAATGATTCTATTATATTAAGGGCCTTTAATACTTCCTTGGCAGTGTTATAACCACTCTTTCTCCTCGACAAACATGCAAGCTATGATTTATCCTCAATGTTGTATAATTCTTTTGACAAGCACTTGATGGTTGTGACCCTCCCTATCATCTCTCCATCAAAATAATGAGGGGAAGAGGAGGAAGGCGACATAGAGGTAGAAGGGAAGGGTTGGGGCCCTCCATGTCCAAAGCACAAAGGGATATTGAGATCTCTATGCATATCTACCATAGCAAAAAGAGTTCTAAGGTACTTGAAGGGAACTCAATACTTTGGACTCAAATATACACGGGTGGAAAACTTCAACTTGGTTGGTTACTCTGATTCAGATTTTCATGGATATAAAGAAAATGGAGTATCTACTTTAGGTTATGTTATGAGTCTTGGATTAGGAGCTATCTCCTAGAGGTCAAACAAAAAATCAATTCCAACAGATTCCATAACAAAGACATAATATGTGGGAGTTGCAAAAGTAAGAAAGGAAATTGTGTGGCTTAGGAACATTATTGAAGATTTGTAGGAGAAACAAATGCAATCTACTCCTCTTTTGATTGACAATAATTCTACAATAAAATTGGCCAAGAACCCAAAGTTTCAAGATTTAACCAAGCATATCAATACAAAGTATCATTTGATTCGACATCATGTTGAGGCCAAGACTATTCACCTACACCATTGTTCTACAAACAAGCAGACTGCAGACATCTTCAACAAAGAATTTAGAAGAGAAAAGTGTGAAAGATTCAAAATCATGCTTGGACTCACCAACATCTTTTTAGACTAGGGGTGGGAATGTTGACACCTAATCCTTAGGGATTGGGAAAACATTAAAAATATTGTAAATACAAAAATTAGAAGGTGAAGAGACATTGGAATATGAATTCCATGATTATCCCTCTCCAATGTATATATTAATAACTCTTCTTAATAGAAAACAATTAATTCGTGGAGTTAACAATACCTGGTTTGACATAACTAATAGATGTTTTGGCCCTTTTCTAGGGAATTTTCCTGGTCAATTTTGCTCGAAATCCAATAAATATATTTTAGAATTGTAAGTTTGAGTTGTGTAACTTGCAAAATCTAAGTGCCCCATTAGTTTTTCAAGGTGATGAATCCGTTTATGCATTCAAATTCCCATTTTAAACAACAAAAAATCATGATCTCTCCCAAAATTATATTATTGAATTTCAATGAAAAAAGTCAAAATGCTTATTAATTATAATGCGACAGTAAAAATTACAAAAAAAAAACATAATTAGCTAATGTTACTTTTTTACTTTGAACTATTATGTATGTGAAATGATTCAATATATATATTCAACGTCATATTTTACCCGTAAGAATTATGTATGTGAAATTATTCACAACATATATTCAATACATTTTCTTCAAATATGTGATATAAAATATTTTATAACATATATAACCATATTTATATCACAATTGATATGTAATTTAAAATCCCCCCATGGTGGGTGGTGTCTCATCACTACGTAATGATGATGTCATTGGCAATTGGGAATAAGGTGGGAAGGGGTGATTCCCTCCACATGGCATAAATTGGCAATGTTCGGCATTCAATGCAGCAAGGACTCCATTAACTACATCACCCTAGAACTTCATATCAATTGTAGGGATCGTTCAACAATGTCACATGACATGCAAATTGCATTTTTAATTGTAATGGAGCATGATTACATAATCATGGTGGAAGATGGGAATTTAGGAATGATGGTTAGAAACCTTAGTGCAAGGACGACTAGATCAATGTTCATGACAAGTCATGAGTAACACGAACTCTTCTAGAAGGTAGGAGCTTCGTCGGGTAGCATGCTTATAATACATGTTATATCCTCATCTCTCTGCTATTTCCAATTTGTACATGTGCGTCTTATTTTAGATGTTTCATTGTTTTCAATATTTTTCTTAGCTTGAGCATACTAGTGAGGCCTCACTCATTGCATGTCAAGGGTCACTTGGGGGGGGGAAGTATGTTGCCTTTATTTGGGACACCAATCTAGTATTTTAGGTAGGAAACTCCTTTTGTAGGACCACTCGTTCAATTTCATGTCATTGGCTAGATTCTTAGCTTTGAATCACCTTTGTTAACTATAGTATCCGGGTTTGTATTGGGGCTATGAGGGCACGATGGAAGAGGTGATTACATGTTTTATGGTCCTAGAAGAAACCTTTAAGTCCCAACACTTGATTTTAAGATGGAGCATAATTTCTTGTATAAGGGCTCTAAAGCTCGTTAATAATGATTCTATTATGTTGAGGGCCTTTAATACTGCCTTGGCAGTGTTAAAACCACTCTTTCTCCTTGAAAAACATGCAAGCTATGATTTATCCTCAATGTTGTACATTTCTTTTGACAAGCACTTGATATTTGTGACCCTCCCTATCATCTTTCCATCATAATAATGAGGGGAAGAGGAGGAAGACGACATAGAGGTAGAAGGGAGGGGTTGGGGCCCTCCATGTCCAAAGCACAAAAGGCTATTGAGACCTTTGTGCATATCTACCATAGAAAAATATTTCTAAGGTACTTGAAGGGAACTCAATAATTTGGCCTCAAATATACACGGGTGGAAAACTTCAGCTTGGTTGGTTACTCTGATTTAGATTTTGATGGAGATAAAGAAAATGGAGTATCTACTTTAGGTTATGTTATGAGTCTTGGATTAGGAGCTATCTCCTGGAGGTCAAACAAACAATCAATTCTGACAAATTCCATAACAAAGACATAATATGTGGGAGTTGCAAAAGTAAGAAAGAAAATTGTGCGGCTTAGGAAAATTATTGAAGATTTGTAGGAGAAACAAGTGCAATCTACTCCTCTTTTGATTGACAATACTTCTACAATAAAATTGGCCAAGAACCCAAAGTTCTAAGATTGAACCAAGCATATCAATACAAAGTATCATTTGATTCGACATCATGTTGAGGCCAAGACTATTCACCTATGCCACTGTTCCACAAACAAGCAAATTGCCGACATTTTTAACAAAGAACTTAGAAGAGAAATGTGTGAAAGATTCAAAATCATGCTTGGACTCACCAACATCTCTTTAGACTAGGGGTGGGAATGTTGACACCTAATCCTTAGGGATTGGGAAAACATTATAAATATTGTAAATACGAAAATGAGAAGGTGAAGAGTCATTGGAATATGAATTCCATGAGTCTCCCTCTCCAATATATATATTAATAACTCTTCCTAATAGAAAAACAATTAATTCATGGAGTTAACAATACCTGGTTTGACATAACTAATAGATATTTTGGCCCTTTTCTAGGAAATTTTCCTGGTTAATTTTGCTTGAAATCCAATAAATATATTTTAGAATTGTAAGTTTGAGTTGTGCAACTTGCAAAATCTAAGTGCCCCATTAGTTTTTCAATGTGATGAATCCATTTATGCATTCAACAACCCATTTTAAACAAAAACAAAAAAAAATCATGATATCTCCCAAAATTATATTATTGAATTTCAATGAAAAAAGTCAAAATGCTTATTAATTATAATGCCACAATAAAAATTACAAAAAGAGCATAATTAGCTAATGTTAGTTTTTACACGGGACTACTATGTATGTGAAATGATTCAATATATATATATTCAATGTTATATTTTACTCGTAAGAATTATGTATGTGAAATTATTCACAACATATATTCAATACCATATATATTCAATACATTTTCTTCAAATGATACAAAAGATTATTTATAACATATATAACCATATTTATATCACAATTGATATGTAATTTAAAATTCCCCCCCATGGTGGGTGGTGTCTCATCGTTAGCATAATGATGGAATGTCCTTGGCAATTGGGAATAAGACGGGAAGGGGTGATTCCCTCCATATGGCATAAATTGGCAATGTTCAACATTCAATGCAACAAGGACTCCATTAACTCCATCACCCTAGAACTTCATATCATTTCTAGGGATCGTTCAATGATGTCACATGGCATGCCAATTGAAATTTTAATTGCAATAGAGCATGATTACATAATCATAGTGGAAGATGGGAATTTAGGAATGATGGTTAGAAACATGAGTGCAAGGACGAGTAGATCAATGTTCATGCCAAGTCATGAGTAACACGAACTCTTCTAGAAGGTAGGAGCTTCATCGGGTAGCATGCTTATAATACATGTTATATCATCATCTCTCTGTTATTTCCAATTTGTACGCGTGTGTCTTATTTGAGATATTTCATTGTTTTCAATATTTTTCTTAGCTTGAGCATACTAGTAAGGCCTCACTCATTGCATGTCAAGGGTCACTTGAGGGGAAGTATGTTGTCTTTATTTGGGACACCAATCTAGTCTTCTGGGTAGGAAACTCCTTTTGTAGGACCACTCGTTCAATTTCATGTCATTGGCTAGATTCTTAGCTTCGGATCACCTTTGTTAACTATAGTATCTCGGTTTGTATTGGGGATATGAGGACACGATGGAAGAGGTGATTACATGTTTTATGGTTTGAAGAAAAAACCTTTAAATCCCAACACTTGATTTTAGCATGGAGCATATTTTGTTGTAGAAGGGCTCTAAAGCTCGTTAATAATGATTCCATTTTGTTGAGGGCCTTTAATACTACCTTGGCAGTTGTTAAAAAAGGGTGCTCCATTAGTTTCCAACCACTGTTTCTCCTCGACAAACATGCAAGCTATGATTTATCCTCAATGTTGTACATTTCTTTGACAAGCAATTGATAGTTTTGACCCTCCCTATTATATCTCCATCAGAATAATGAGGGGAAGAGGAGGAAGACGACATAGAGGTAGAAGGCAGGGGTTGGGTCCCTCCATGTCCAAAGCACAAAGGGCTATTGAGACCTTTGTGTATATCTACCATAGCAAAAACGGTTCTAAGGTACTTGAAGGGAACTCAATACTTTGGACTCAAATATACATGGGTGGAAAAATTCAACTTGATTGGTTACTCTGATTCAGATTTTGATGGAGATAAAGAAAAATAAGTATCTACTTTAGGTTATGTTATGAGTCTTGGATTAGGAGTTATCTCCTGGAGGTCACACAAACAATATATTCCTATAGATTCCATAACAAAGACATAATATGTGGGAGTTGCAAAAGTAATAAAGGAAATTGTGTGGCTTAGGAAAATTATTGAAGATTTGTAGGAGAAACACGTGCAATCTACTCCTCTTTTGATTGACAATACTTCTACAATAAAATTGGCCAAGAACCCAAAGTTCCAAGATTGAACCAAGCATATCAATATAAAGTATCATTTGATTCGACATCATGTTGAGGCTAAGACTATTCACCTACACCATTGTTCCACAAACAAGTAGATTGCAAACATCTTCAACAAAGAACTTAGAAGAGAAAAGTGTGAAAGATTCGAAATTATGCTTGGACTCACCAACATCTCTTTAGACTAGGGCTAGGAATGTTGACACCTAATCCTTAGGGATTGTGAAAACATTATAAATATTGTAAATAAAAAAATGAGAAGGTGAAGAGACATTGCAATATGAATTCCATGAGTCTCCCTCTCCAATGTAGATATTAATAATTCTTCCTAATAGAAAAACAATTAATTCATGGAGTTAACAATACCTATCTTGACATAACTAATAGATGTTTTGGCCCTTTTCTAAGAAATTTTCTTGGTTAATTTTGCTCAAAATCCAATAAATATATTTCAGAATTGTAAGTTTGAGTTGTGCAACTTGCAAAATATAAGTGCCCCAATAGTTTTTCAAGGTGACGAATCTATTTATGCATTCAAAAACCCATTTTAAACAACACAAAATCATGATCTCTCCCAAAATTATATTATTGAATTTCAATGAAAAAAGTCAAAATGCTTATAATTATAATGCCACAATAAAAATTACAAAAAATACATAATTAGGTAATGTTACTTTTTACTCGGGACTATTATGTATGTGAAATGATTCAATTTATATATATTAAATGTCATCTTTTACTCGTAAGAATTATGTATGTGAAATTATTCACAACATATATTCAATACATTTTCTTCAAATATGTGATATAAAAGATTATTTATAACATATATAACCATATTTATATCACAATTGATATGTAATTTAAAATGCCCCCCATGGTGGGTGGTGTCTCATCGTTAGCATAATGATGGAATGTCCTTGGCAATTGGGAATAAGGCGGGAAGGGGTGATTCCTCTTTTCAAAAGTGGCGTGCTTGAATACTGTTCAGCATGATATGTATGACACATATGGAACTCTGGATGAATTGAAGTAATTCACTAAGGCTGTGAGAAGGTAGGTCATTGCTACAATCGTCATCATGATCTTGCAGATCGTAATATATATTATTGCGTGGCTAATTACGCCGTAAGGAGATGCAGAGTGGGCAGGTTCAAGGGATGATTAGAAACAGATTCAGTCTTTGATGTACATTACCTTTTAAAATTAGCAAGAAACATTTAATAACTTCATTATTATCTCTTAATGCAGAGTACAACTCTGCAGCCTGCAATGAATGCAATACATGGAGGATAAATTTGAACATTGAGCATCCTCATAATAGGCTGGAACTTAGGAATCCAATTGTTCTCTCTCCACTAAGCGTGTCATTGCATATGTGCTCTTGAGACTTAATGTTTGATCCATTAACGTTGATGGCTAATCTCTCACATTACTTAGTTAAATTGATATCAAGCTTCCAGGCAAAAAGGCCTGTGAAGAAAATGTGGAGAAAATTCGTGTTGTTCAGCTATATTATTATCATAGCTATATTATTAGCATAGATACATATGCACATTAGTGTTTGGTTTCATAGCTTCCACAGGGATATGGAATGCAGTAAACATACTACCTGAAACAATTTTCCAGCAATTTCTGGCAGCTAATTAACAATGTCGCTAAGCTAATTTCTTTGTTGTCCAAGAATTCCTTCTGCTTTCTTACTATATTTCACTGTGACCAATCTCAAGAGCCTTTTAGAACCAATCTAGTGTCTTCAACATCTCATGGCTTGGCTATCTATATAGGGAAAAACTGGCAAAGAAATATGTATTCTTTCAAGTAGAGTGACTGGAGTGCAGTTTTTAGGGGCAGCTTAATTGATGATAGTTTTGAAAATGAAGACTTATGTATTAGTAAGTTTAAACTTTCTTGATATATTTTTGTTAGTACTTAATGAAGGGTTTTCTTTTCTGTATAAAGTACTTTCCATTTTAAGAAGGGGTATCTTTATATATAAGTACTTGGAGTAATAGTGGCAGTGACCCGAATCTATTGGTATCAATTAGTAAACTCGCCCAATTACAGATTTTTCTAGTCAAAAAAATAAATAAATGATAAAATGACAATCTTGCAAACCTGGTCTAGAGAAAAATCTTCCAACAATTTGGCACCCTAATTTCATCTTTCCAGGTGAAATGTTCAGTTGTGATGCCACTGCAAGTATAAGAAACCCTTGTGGTTTGTCCAAGCCATAGAATCCATGTTGTGTTGTTTTTGCAGCAGCATCTGAGAAGTATATGCCTCTACCAAACTGCACCCCAAATAAATATGTAGAAGCTCCTCCATATATATGTTACTTAAAATGCTTTGTCGTGCATAATTAATAAGAAAATTACAAACCATGTATCCAGGTGCAGGGGCAGAAACTATTGCACCCCAAATAAATATGTAGAAGCTCCTCCATATATATGTTACTTAAAATGCTTTGTCATGGATAATTAATAAGAAAATTACAAACCATGTATCCAGGTGCAGGGGCAGAAACTATTGCAGGGAGCAAGCCGTTCTTCAAATGTCTTACAAGGTTGCATGTCCTGGTTCCTGCAAAATATCATGTTAATATTATGATCATAGTCTAGTGTTATCATATTTTCACTCGCAAGGAAATCCAGATGGTTCCTTACTTTGGTGGGATGAAATGATATGAGATCCTTTATAAACCTGGAACTGTAACACTGCATATTCAATGTATATAAAATTAAGAGGAAAGAATGAGCATACCACACCACAACAGGACCTTGTTGGGCAACTTCGCAACTTCCTTGTAGGTAGGTCCGGAACCTTGAAGAGCGTAGATATTATGCATATGAAGACAGTAATGAAGGGTTATCTACTTTCTCGAATTGGCTACACCATTTTTTTAACTGTTGAAAATGCATCATATACCACATTAAAAATCAAAGAGATCTGGTGATTGACAAAATATTTTGTAAAAAAAATACTTGTTTAAATTATAACAAGCAGATCATTGTTTACACAATGGATTACAAAAAGTCAATTGTAAGGGAATAATAATCCGTTAACTTGATCAAACAAGGGAAAGGGTACAGGGTCGTAGAAAATGTGGATTCAAGCTGTTGCTGTAACGTTTTTGAGTAACCCACTTATTTTGATGATGTTTTTTGGTTTTGTCTAGATATTTTTCCATGAACAGGATAAAAAGTTGCTATAGTATTTTTTTTAAACATTTGTTAATTAAAATGTTATAGTACTCCATGCACCTGCCATGCACCTCAGTTTTTTAAAACTAACTTGTACTTGGATGTAACAGGCTGTAAATCAGAATTGGAAGACAAAAGGATAGTGTGTGAAAAATATGAAATACAGAAAACAAAAAAATAGACTTTCCTGTAAGCCTCGTACCATGCCATAGAATGGGCCTTATTGAAAATAGCCAAAGCCTCTAAGTCTGTGTTTCAGCGCATTGGACATTTGGATTTTTCTCTCCCCTTGCACGCAATTATGATATATAAGGGGGCTTCTATCTTTATTGCGATTAACATGTTGACTCTATTCCATCTGCATCTATGTTCCAGATTTATTTGCTTTTTAATCAGGCCATCAATAGGGGCTTATAAATTTGCATGCATTGTTGCCAGCAAGATAGTTGCTATTGCAGTATAGTTCTCATGCTAGATGGCCAACTTTCTTCTTTATCTATCCATATCTAGTTATCAAAAACATGGATTTCGAGTGCCTACTTTAATGAAGTCTCCACCAGTGGATGAGTCACACTGTCTGTACAACATTCTTGAAGGAAATCGGATGAGAAATGGAAAGAGGACCTTAAGTAGTGCAAGAGAAATGCAATGGTATTTTGTATTCATAAGCCTGTTCAGACAATGAATAATGAAGTGTGGAGAATGTGATTCCAATCTTCCCAATCATCTTTTGTATAGAATTCCTAATTATTGTGAATTGCAAGTGTTTTCCAGACAAGAATAGCTTGTAAAAATTAAAATTCCATCACACAATCAAGGAAACTCATCTGGTAGTGGTCCAGAGTACCTTCACAAAGGCCCTGGTACTTCATGAATTCAGAGGATGCATCTGGGTTTGCATGTGATCATGTTCTAGTGAAATGTTACAATTTGTTTTAAAAATTTAGACCAAAACAAAAATCTTGCATTGCATTCAAAAGTACAATTCACTTGGCCAAGGGAAGTAATTAGAAAGTTTAAGGAGGTCAGCTTCCAGTATGTAAAGAGATAAGGAAATATGGTAGCAGACCTATTGGCTAATATTGCAATAGAGGAGGAATAGAAGGATCAGACCTAAACACAAATTCACTGAAGGGGAGTGGACATCAAGATTCAAAAATTGGTCCAATCAAATGTTCCTAAACGTACATTGCATGCATTATCTTATCTTGTGAAGATAAGAAAAAAAAGCTTGTGTATATGATTGGCAGACCAAAACTGGAAAATAGAAAACACAATAAACATATGACCATATTACCATATTACCATATTCTCGAGTTGAATTTCAATAACAAAAATGTATAATTTGGCACCCAACACAGCGTATGCTATTAAGAAGAGTACTTGCATAATTGAACCGGGATTGGTCTGGAAAGGCAACCAGTGCCGACATGGAAACTTTGAGGCAATGTTGTATGAAAATATGGAATGATTTTTGAAATAAGCTGGAAAGTGTTATGAACTCCGAGTTCCACCAACTCAAGTAAGTATTCAAGAAGGAACTCTAACCAGAGGCACATGTAGCAGATTAAACATACAAAGAACTCGGCCCAAAACCTAGGCCTTGATCTTTCTCATTATCATAACTTCAACCTTGAGTAACCATACCTAAAACACGTTTTTAGCTAGTAGAAGAAGGTGAATATCAGCAAAACTTGAACTACTCCCCCGAAACGTCACTGCAAAAGTTACCTATGTGCTACTACACCATTTGGCATTAACCCAATGGAATGTTGGAGGTACCAATTGACACCTTCATATCAAACCGATAAAGATGCCCATCATCAAAAGGGCAGGTAGCTCACTGGTAGAGCAGGTATTGTATTAAATTCCTAGCCAGCCCAATTTTCACCAGAATGAGTTTGTAGACAATGCAATAGAAGCACAGAAGACAAAGAACACTCTGCATTGAGGCCACACTCACAAAACTACTCACATCAACCACAAAAATAGCTAACAACCACTTTAGACCACAACAAATGCAACGAGACCAGTTCATCCCCTTACAAATTACTAAAATTTGATGCTCCATCTACCTTCAGAACTAACAAAAATTATATTCCCACTCCCACTTACAGTCGCTTTAATGAAGTGGAGGAAAAATGTCGCTCTTTTTTATCAGAGGCTTCAACTCTGCCTTCTGATCCAAACCTAAGATATATCATTCAGAATGAGCTTTCTTTTGTAAACGATGATTGGAAGCAAGACAAGGGTTCTTCTCCTGTTATGCCATTTATTAATTCCAATAACACTCTCCCCCAAAAATTCTTGTGTGTTGAGTCATTGGGTTTACTATGGTAATGCCTGTAACATTTTGCAGTCTTTTCTTTGTTGGCCTATGGTTTAGTGGTTAAGTACTTGAGACACATCATGACCCTGTTAATGACCCAAAGTCAAATTTAGATCAGAGCCTTAAATTATAAGTTGATTGAATTTTATGAGATTTATATGCAATATTAATTCAATAATTAATAAAAAATAGTGTGAGGCACCCTAAATCAACTTCTGTTTATACAACGTTAGGATTTCATTTCTGCTACATATTCGCATCTCATTTAGATTTTCCCATTCTCATGTAGTGATTGTTCCTCAATTTATGCCTTACGGCGTTTCTTTTGCAACATTTTGATGCAAATGCTAGTTATATCACAATTGATATGTAATTTAAAATGCCCCCCATGGTGGGTGGTGTCTCATCGTTAGCATAATGATGGAATGTCCTTGGCAATTGGGAATAAGGCGGGAAGGGGTGATTCCCTCCACATGGCATAAATTGGCAATGTTCGACATTCAATGCAACAAGGACTCCATTAACTCCATCGCCCTAGAACTTCATATCAATTGTAAGGATCATTCAATGATGTCACATGGCATGCAAATTGAAATTTTAATTGCAATGGAGCATGATTACATAATCATGGTGGAAGATGGGAATTTAGGAATGATGGTTAGAAACCTGAGTGCAAGGACGAGTAGATCAATGTTCATGCCAAGTCATGAGTAACACGAACTCTTCTAGAAGGTAGGAGCTTCTTCGAGTATCATGTTTATAATACATGTTATATCCTCATCTCTCTGCTATTTCCAATTTGTACGTGTGTTTCTTATTTTAGATATTTCATTATTTTCAATATTTTTCTTAGCTTCAGCATACTAGTGAGGCCTCGCTCATTGCATGTCAAGGGTCACTTGGGGGGAAGTATGTTGTCTTTATTTGGGACACCAATCTAGTCTTCTGGGTAGGAAACTCCTTTTGTAGGACCACTTGATCAATTTCATGTCACTGGATAGATTCTTAGCTTTGGATCACCTTTGTTAACTATAGTATCCGGGTTTGTATTGGGGCTATGAGGGCACGATGGAAGAGGTGATTACATGTTTTATGGTTCTAAGAAAAATCCTTTAGATCCCAACAATTGATTTTAGTATGGAGCATAGTTTCTTGGAGAAGGGCTCTAAAGCTCGTTAATAATGATTCTTTTCTGTTGAGGGCCTTTAATACTGCCTTGGCAGTTGTTAAAAAAGGCTGCTCCATTAGTTTCCAACCACTCTTTCTCCTCGACGAACATGCAAGTTGCGATTTATCCTCAATGTTGTACATTTCTTTTGAAAAACACTTGATAGTTGTGACCCTCCCTATCATCTCTCCATCAGAATAATGAGGGGAAGAGGAGGAAGATGACATAGAGGTAGAAGGGAGGGGTTGGGACCCTCCATGTCCAAAACACAAAGGGCTACTGAGACCTCTATGCATATATACCATAGCATGACCAACCCCCCTTCCTTCCCCTGCCCTCCCACAGTCCAACAAGAGATATGAAGAAAGCCAAAGAGAAAGCACATGTAGAACATTGTTTTATGTCCAATGAAGAAGTTCTTGCACATGTGAGAAAATGGATCCCAAACACTGGAGCAACAAGAACTAGAAATACCAAATACATGCAAGTTGTAGACATATATTGGCAAATAAAAACCATCATGGGCTAGGTTTGGTTGGAAAATTATGAGAAGCAATAGGGAATTCTTCTCTATTTAGACGAGACCCAATGCCAAACAAAAAAGTTGGACATCAAGGTGACGATGCTGGCTTGGGAAATGGCAAACTTAGAGTTTACAGATTCAGAGGAAGACACTAGTCCACCTGTAACTATTCAGGTGGACTTCCCCTTTGAATAATTAATCTAGCTATGAGTTTCCTTTTGGGTCTAGGCCAATTGAGTCTATATGCAGAAATCAATTATACTGTTGAGTTTCCTGTTGAAAAGGTCTATAAATGTTAATAGCTTTAAAATTGGTAAGGCCAACCATGATAGTTCTACTTTAGAGTATTGTAACAATTTTTATTACGGTTATAGACATTTAGAGTGAGCAAAATTTATTTTAAAGTAAACTAGTCTATTTTCCTCAATAACACATTAATTACACTAAAAAATTCAACTTATTATTATTT
>APFE031695475.1:36890-51123 GCA_000404065.3 Pinus taeda | reverse complement strand
AAATTCATGAGGACAATGTGTATAGTTCAAGTATAAAATATATTTAGTACTGGAAAACATTCAAAAACAGGTACAAAGATTCAAACGAGACGAGGAACTTCCAAGTTTTTGACAACCAACACTGCGAACCTGCTAAAGTCTTACTTGGGGTTACAATAACATTACTTCTAAATTGGGTTAAGTTTGGATTGGTGGTGTGTTATACCCATTGGTAGATCACTTATACACTTGATGACAACAAATGAATTTAAGGAATTGTTTCATTATTATAGGTCCTTGTAAAGTTCCAACACTCTGCAATGATTTGTTTTTATTCAAAACAATATACAACTTTAACATACTGCAACTAATTTTTTTATTCAAAATGATGTTTTAAAAGGAAAAGAACATTGCTCAACCATTGGGGAGTAGCCACAAATATTTACATATAGCAGCCAAGTCAGTAGCTATTGGCATGACCCTCTTTTTTCTCTTTAAGGAAAAGAGCTCGAAAGCTATCTCATCTATCTTATCTGTTGTGATATAGTTATAGAACTCATTATGGCTTAAGATATTGAGTATTGGAATTTCATTAAGAAAACGTAAGGGAATAGCACCCTAATAATTCCATCTATCATTGGGCTACCCAAATGATCCATAAACCACATTTGAGATTAATAAAGTGGTGTCTCATCCAATTCATCTCATATCATCTCATCTCAGCTCAGGCAATGAGAAATCGCATTATCGCATTATTGTATTACATTATTGGTTGAGGAGGTTTAGGAGATTGTTATCGCTAGCATTAGGAATAGGAGGCATTATATCTATTCAACTAACTCAAATGGGTAAGGTTAAACTAGTTATGGGAGTTTTATCTTATATCAAATCAACTAACAACTCAATAGGAAGGAGGCTAATCAACTAACAACTCAATAGGTCAATAGGAAGGAGGCTAAGGTTGGTATTATTAGTTGAACTCAAAGAAAACATATGAGATGTCATGATCTATATTAGGCTAACTAACTCATGGGCAAGGGGAAAGGCAGAGCAACTAGCAACTCAATGTCATCAACGAATTGTGTCAACTAATTGGGAAACAAACTCCCATGATTTGGTTTGGAAGGCAAGGCTACTAATCCACTATGAATCCTTATTGGTTGAGGAAATGAGTCAGCATGAGGCATGGCATCAGGTTGAGGAAGGCTAAGTCAGGGGCTCGGCTTATGGCTCAGGAATAAGGAGCATTATTTGGAAACTAACTCAATCACTACCGCTATGGCAAGGCTCAGCTAAGCAACTTCTTATATCAACTAACTCACAATGAAGGGCGAAGCGAAGGGGAGGCATATCAAATAAACTAACAGTTACATTAGCTCAACATCTTATCTCAAATATCTCCCAATAGCAACTCATCCCCATTTCAATCGGGGCAAGTATTTTGTGTTTAGTAAGCAATCCCATAGTTCACTTAGGTGACTCTTTGGGCGGGGGAACAACGACGTCGCTAGACCTAAGGCATAGATACCTCGGAAAACAACATATTCTTGTAAGATAAGCGAGCCTACCAATGTCAAAGCCGCCTTCTAATACATGAAGTTGACTACCTAATATTGTATACATGAAGCCGACCAACAAAACCCATTACAACCTTGATGAATTAGAGAAAGGGTTTTGGTTTATTGAAGCCGAAGTGCGCACAGTGAGGAAGAACGTGACAATGGCATCATTTGACCCACAATGTCTCTGGATAGGCAAGCAACAAGAAGAAATGAAAGTGAAGTCCAAGCACAGCGGGTGACAAGAAGAAGTGAAAGCGAAATCACAAATAAAACCCCATGGACTTTTAACCTAAGAATTTGAGTGGCTCGCTGAGTCCTCTACAAATCGCCAAAATTGTGAGTCAAACTTGTGTTGACCATGAGTCAAACTTAGTCAACACAAGTTTGACTTGTCGAGATTCAGATCAACTCATTTGGTTGAAGATTAGACTCAAAATTGTGAGTACTCACGAGTGATTAGATTCCTGCAACACTGATCAAAACACAATGCCATTCAATATTTCAAAATATATTAGCAAAGCATGTTATGAACAAAGGCTCTGCACTTGGAACAAATTTTCCATGCAATTGAATCAAAGTGAGTATAAATCTAGCCATATAACATATGAAATTTGGGGTTTGTTATGAATAAGGTTAGAGGTTTCGGTTTCAATTCATAATAATATGGAGGTTTTTTGGTTTCAATATCTTGTATGTTAAAATAGTTATGTTTTTTCTTATGTGGTTCATAGACATCGGAGATTGGTGACCGTTATGTCCATGGAATATTTGTACTAGGCAGATCCGTCCAAAGGGATCATTTTTTTCCCTATGTGGTTCACGGAACCCGAAGATTGGTAACCACTACATCAATGTAATATTTAAGCCATGCAGATCCGCTCAAAGGAATCACTTTTTGTCAATTCAACCATGAAACTTGATCCCTAGAGTGTCAATAGAATTCAACCCGTAACATCTCAATAACAAACGTATTTTAACAATAGAAACTTGACCAATTAAACTAACCCTCAAAACTATATTAAAATATTTATACTATTATTTAATTCTATTTCCTTTTATATTATTTATAATGAGGAAATCACAAAAATATCTATTTTTTTGAAGATGAATACTTAATAATATATATATCTCAATAAGTATGTTCAACAAAATAATAATACTAACCATTTTAGTCCAACAATTAAAACACCAAAATAAAAAACACACATACTTTTTGGGAAAAATATAAATATTTTGGAATTAATATTAGATATGAATATTATGGATAAACAGGATATTTAAAAATCCCAAAATTAATAAAAAAAAATACACTAGTAAAAAATTCTAGCGTTTACAGTATGAAGTTATGAAGCAAGATGATATCATGCCTTAACAATGGTTGGTTGATGATGTAGTAACATAATTTACACCAATGCCCTATGTCTCACTATGCAAAATGCCAAAAGTCTTAGAAAAAAGCCATGCTCCAAAATTTGCTAAGAGAATAGTGAAAACGGGGGGTTTTCAATTTTCTATAACAATGATCAATGCTTGACCCATGTATCTTTGTCAAATCCCTCGCCAACTCTAAACATCGCTCCGTAAGTCCTTACTCGAGTTTTGTTAAACTTGAACAAATTTGGGTTAATTAGTTAAAATCTACATGTGTTAGGCCAAGTCTTGTTCCGAACCCATGTATTTACGAAGATGATTTGGATTTATCTAAAAATACTACTTAGATTAAATAAGCCTTATTTATAAAATTATAAATGACAAAATATGTTATTAATATCAATGTAAATCGACATGGATTTTAAATAATTATAAAGCTTCTTTTATAGATGAAAAGATGGCGTAATAGTATTTACATGGATTTAACCCAATTAACTAATGGAGTTTCGTTAGTTTCTTTAGTTTCAATTGCAATATGTTTTTTTAAGTTTTTAGTTGAGTTTAGTTAAACTAGTTTTCGTTTACCAACATCAAATTTAGGTTAAAATCAGTTAAAACTTAGGTATGTTAGGATAAACTAATCTAAAAAGTTTACTTAGATTATCTATCCAAAAAATTCGTTCTTTCGATGAAAAGATGACTCAATGGAATTTCCTTGGATTTAATCCCATAACCCAATGGAATTGGTGCATGAGATCCCCTTGTTTGTAGGGCAAAAGACCGCTTCCATTTAAGGATTTGATTGCTAAAGTCTACAAAAGTGTACATACCCTACCCACTTTTAAATTTGAACTTATAACATCCAACAAGAAAACATATATTCTTAACCATTAAACCCACTTAAGTTATACACTTACAACTAAATTAATTAACATACTAAATTAACATACTAAACTTAAAATCTCTCACAAATTCATCCTTAAATATGATCCATGCTATTTTCCATCATTATTATAATTATAACATAACATTATCCATATAAACTTATAATACTTATGCTATATAACCTAATCATTTTTATAATTGTTTCCAAAATACAAAGTTATTAATTTACAAAGCATAAACTAAATGTGAACAAATTACCTTAAAATCATATTAATTTACATATATTAAATATTCTATGTATTCTAAAATTTGAAATCAAATTATAACCTATCATATTATATAATAAGAAAAAATTATTAAAATACGTTAATTAAAATTTAATTTAAAAAATAAAAATAAAAAATCAAATTGTAAGTAAATCAGATAAATTATATAAAATATAAATGTAACCCTGAAAAAAAAAAACATGATTAAATAATTTGTTATTGTAATCTTTTAGTTTTTTTTGGTTATCATTTTGAATATTGCATCTCTAAGTTCCTTGCATGATATATAATTAGAAGTTGATAATATCTCCCAATAAAAACATTTCATAAATTAATAAATTTTTTAAGGATCAATTTTTTATTGGTAATTATTATTTATAAATAAAAATAAAAATAATTAAATTATTTTTAAAAATATATATCTATAATAACTAGCAATTGTATTAAATGTTGTAAAAGAAATATGTAATTCGGTAGCATATGAAAAAAGAGTATAGATAAAGAGTAATGTGATATGTTATGTAATTTAAATATAGTCTAATTTGAATAAAAGAGAAATTTTAATGTTGTTGCCACTAGGTAACCTTTTATAATTGGGATCCCTATCTTTCCTTTTATCACATGAAGATTTAAATGAAGAATTAATTTTTTTAGATATTTGAATGATGGGAAATTAGAAGTAACTTATACTATTGCTAAATTAATTTCTAGACTTGAATTCAAAAGCGTTTCTTATATTAATTTACAACACAACTCTACTTTTAAAAGTAGTTTATTCATACAATGTTGAAAAATGCAGCTAGAAAGAAAGTCTCAATTTGATTTTGCCTTGTTCAAATTAAGAAAAATCGAATCTTCATATCAACAAGCAACTTGGATGTAGTTAACTTGTGTGACATGGCTTTTGTCACTAAGTTAGCTCAACGATCATGAGTTAGAGGAGTTGGATTTCAATTAAGAATTTGTGATTGCTAATTTGTAACGATCAAGGTTAGTTATTTCAAGTTGTTTTCAGTTAAACTAGTTCTAACTATTAGAGGAACTAGTGGAAGGTTAGTTGTGCAGTGAGACTTCAATCTAACTTAGTGATCATCTAGTTAATTGATCAATCAACCCAAAATAGCTAGTGCATGTAGAGAATTTGAGTTCCCCAGTTGTGGTGGAGATACCAAAGCAATGTAGCATCAATTGTAAACTAGTCTTGAGTGTACAGGTGTTGCATGTAATCATATGATCAACCTTGGGAATTGGACAATCATTTTGGAGGAAATTCCTAAATAATAGGGGTCTGATCTCCTAAGGAATTGCACAAGGAAATATGGGCTCAAGCAGAGGTAGAAATTGACTAAGTCTAGGTCAGAGCATCTCACTAAGCATAGAGATAGGTTATTCACTTGGAGGTTGAGCTTAGATTGAGCTAGAAATTCTAGTACATCTCTATTCATCAGATTAATGCATGCAGGGAAAGGGGTTTTTAGCAGATTGATTTCCCGTAGAAAAATATTGTGTGCATGTGTGTTATTTATCATTACATGTCTGTGATTGATGTTCTAAATTGTGAATTGAATTCCAGAGAGCAGTAGAGTAGGATTGTGTCTTATGATTTGAATTAAAATTTCATGAGAAGTTGCAATTCTACACCATAATTTCTACATGGTATTAGGGCAAGATTCACATTAGAATAGGAATTTCAAATTTGTTTCTCAAGAGGATCAAATTTGCAGTTCAATGTAGCAGGATCTCTACAGAGTTGGGAAGATGACCTTCAAAGGGTTGAGACTAGAGTATTCCTTGGAAGGCAACTCTAATTTCATTGCATGGAAGGATCACATGAAGGTGGTATTGGATGACAATGGATTGCTAGAATATGTCAAGACATGCATTGCAAAACCACATGCATCTGATGTACAAAACCTAGCCCAATGGAAGAAAGATGTAGCCAAGGCGAGGAGAATAATCTTGGAGGGAGTATGAGACCACATTGTCTCAAATCTCCATGGGAAAGAAACTCCTTTCGTAATGTGGAAAGCATTGAAAAAATTGTTCTAGAATAACAACGACCACAAGAAACTAGTTCTCAAGGACAAACTTCGAAATATCAAGATGCAAAAGAATGACACTATCCTGCAATATCTAAGCATATTTACTCAAGTTTTTGATTAAATTGGTGGGGTTGGTGTTAATGTTGCAAAAGATGACTTGGTAAGCCTAGCTCTTCTAGGCCTTCCCAAAAGCTAGCATAACTACCAAGACTCAATAAACAGGAGGGAGAAATTATCAAATTGGGAATGCTTATGGTCTGATTTGGTACAAGAGGAGATAAGGCAGAATACCAGAGATGGGACTTCATCTAAGGGTGAGGATAAAGAAAACTTTTCATTTGTTGGAAAGGGAAAGAAGGGACAAGGGAAGAAATATCAAAGCAAACCAAAATCCATCCAAAGGGGTAAGAAGAAATATTTGTCCAAAATTAAATGCTTTAATTGTCATGAATTCAGGAACTATGCCACGAAGTTTCCACATAAAAAGTCAAGAAAGAAGATCTCAAGAGGAGAAACAGGTGAAGCCTTGGCCTCACAGTTCGAGCTTGACTTCACCCTTATCGCATGCATGACCAACACAGTGATAAGGAGTGTGTGGTACTTGGACTCAGGTGCATCATTCCAAATGACTGGGTGTAGAGAGTTTTTCAGTGACCTGGAGGAGAAAGATATCCATATGCACATCAAGCTAGGGGATGATGGAAGGTACAATGCAACTGAGATTGGTATAGTCCCCTTTTAGAGGGAGTCAGGACCCCCTCCCAGACTCAAGGATGTCATGTTCGTTCTTGGCCTAAAGAAAAATCTCATCTCTATTGCGGTTTGGAAGACCATGGTTATGATGTGATCTTCAACAAAGGGAAAGAATTCCTTAGACACATAGCCACAAGACTCATGAAGTAGATCCGGGTTCGTGTGAAGAACCTGTATAATCTAGATGTGGAAGAATGTGTTGCATTAACAGTAAGGCAGAGAAAGTGCAGAGCCGTGATGTGAGTGAAATTTGGCACAAAATACTTGGCCATTTGCATCATGGAACCTTGAAGATTATGCAACAAATAGCCACTACCCTCCCTAAAGGAGCACTTGAGCAACAAGAGGTATGCAAAGGATGTACCTTGGGGAAGTATACAAAATCCACATTCCATGATCAAGACAACAAAGTACATGCAGTCATGGAAAGAATGCACTCTAATCTAATTTTTATTGATGATTTCTCAAGGAAGTGTTGGATCTTTTTCATGCGGAAGAAAGATGAGAAATTCTCCAAGTTCGTGGAATTCAAGGCACTATCTAAGAAAGAAACTAACAAGAAGGTGAAGGCTCTTAGGAGCGATAATGGAGGTGAGTATGTTTCAATTGAATTAAAACAGTTCTATCCAAACGAAGGAATTCAAAGAGAGCTAAAAACACCCTAGAACCCACAACAAAATGGGGTAGCTAAGAGGAAGAACCAAACCATTGTAGGAGAAACAAGAGCTATGGTACATGACCAAGGCCTACCTCTGCATTTTAGGGATGAGGCATGAAAAACAGCAGCCTATTTGCAACACCGAAGTCCTCATTGGATTATTAGTATGATTACACCGGAGGAGGCTTTCTTAGAGAGAAAGCCAAATCTATCACACTTTAGGATTTTTGGAGCCTTTGTTTACTGCCATGTCTCCTATTGTAGCTCCTAGAGACAACCTCTGGGTTGAAAGGAGACCTGTGCCTAGGACATCTTGATGAGTGCTTCAAATATCTGATGATATTTTCTATTACACTCAATATTTATCATTTTTGAGATGAAATTGATGTAGAACCTTCCTTAAGATGAGAAATACAAGATTGAATACAAAATATAACTCACAAAAGAATTAATATCTAGCTCTAGCAGCTAACATTATATACACATGCAATTTTTATAGGGCATTTGTAGTATATCAGATGGAAGAAATAAACAAGAGAGAAAACCAACACACATGGCTTATACCTAAGAATCATGTTCATTGAAATTCAACGTGAAACGTGTGAGAATGAGATTTTAATGAAGTGGTGAGATACATGGAGCACATTTTAAGGATAACAATTCAGATTAGTTATAGGTATCTTTAATCAACAATAGACCTAGATGAATCCATAATTCCATGAAAAACATATCCAACAACTTATATTACATGTAATCTGAGAAGAAGAGTGAAAACATATGGAACAAACACAAGAAGAAATACATACTGCACATTTATATGACCTAGAATCTCCAAAAAATTTATTAATATTCCACAGAGCATACATTTCCTGGACAAATTTCATAGCTTCCCTCTTGGAAAACTAGAATTCCAAACCCTTGGTTTGATATCATAAACTGTTTACATAGGGCGTCAGAGGGAGAGCCCATTACAAAATATTGTTTCTTTATTTGGTAGTGAATCATCATAACAAAATGTCATTGTGCTCAGTGACACAGTTGTATAAACTGAATTCTAACTAATTGACATAGTTTCTTCTGAAATCAAATATTTACATAAAATAGAAAATCAAAGTGTCAAGATCGACATGACCAACATCATCCTTATTCATGATAATCAGGTGCCGGAGTCAGCGTCGTTGGGTTGATGATTTGAAGCACAGGGGGATTGAAAAATTGCTCGCACCTTTTCCATGGTGCTGGAGCGGGTAGATGAGCATGAAAGAATCACCGATGTGTGATATTGAGATTTGTGACCCCTATATAATCCGACCTAGGGTGGAAAAAGGTCTTTATCAACCCTAATAGTTGGAACTCCTTTCTGATATAGTTAACCACTATTTAACCTTTAAGGGTGGCAATCTTCTCATGGGAGTCTGCCTTGCTCTTGGCCTCCACTAACATATGGTTGTATTGTGTTCACGGGATTAACATTCCCACAAGATCCTAGTATCTAGGCAACCCTACCCTGACTCTTTCATCAAAATGAACATGGAAAGTGTTGTAGCTTATGTTGTGTTTTTAGCTTTGTTTATTAGATATATCACTATTGGGGGTTCACCTCAATGAAATTTCTCTGTATTCTTTACCCCCCACAAAGTTTAAAAGACATGGAGTTTTTATTTATTTCATAGCAGAATCACAAAAGAAACAAGTGTTAAAGTGTTTAAGGCCTGACCCGAAAGGTAAGTACATCGTGGTTTAAAGTCCCGTCAAGTCTGCCGCCCCACAGAGCTAAGGACTTTGGGTTCCGCTGATTGCGATTTACGATGGTAGACCCGAAACATATATATACTATGTTGTAAAGTGTTGGTGGGTCCACAATAACATAGCGCGCGTTTATATTATATATCTATATATATAATATATATATATATATATATATATATATATATATATTATATATATATATATATATATATATATATATGGGTTCCGCCGATTGCAATATGTGATGGCCGGACTTGATATTACATATATTATGTTTAATTCTCCCGGTGGGTCCGTGTTCATCGCATAACGTTTATATATGTATATGATTGCTAATTGAGATTTGCGACAGCGATCCGGACCCAAAATATATATGTTTTATTGTAAAGTCCTAGTAGGTCTGCTATATTAAAATCCCTTCATATATATTTTGTTTACGCAGTTTCATATGTATTTCTATTGTAAAGGGTTATAATAGAAAGGATGGACCTGAAGCATATACATATTATGATTTATAATCCTGGCGGGTCCGCAAGGCGTACAAAAAGGCAGATTTCAAGATATAAGGCAGGTTTTTGAGCGGAGCAAAAATGGTAAATGGTTTTTATTGGAACTCACCCGATCCCACTTATCATTCAACACGTAGCATCTAGGTGGAGAGAGGAAACCACCCATTTCGGGCAAGTATTCTTCGGGCTTATGTCCCACCCGAAACCTTTATAGACCGCCTGATATGAAAAGCACAGTTTTACAGTGGGATGTATCGGCGGAAAGGTATACCTCGAAAATTGTGCGGAGCCTGTATTGAAAGCAGAAAAGGCATGTTTATGGCTTATTTTCATTATAAAAGGTATATAATGAAAAAGCACAAATATGAAGGATTTATGCATAAGTCCAACACTACCATAGTTATGCGGCTTAAGGGTGCGTAAAGTTAAGTTTGCAGTGATATATTGGGCTGATTGTGATTTGCGATGGAAGTCAAAGGAGCACTATACGGGTGGATTTGACAGATTTATAAAGCAAGATTAACTCTTTTGAGTTCTGTATTAATCAAAGGTTCGCATTAATTTCGCTGTGTAAAGTGGAAAATCAAGGTTAGAGCTGAAGATGAAGAGGAAGACAATCCGGTATGTTTCTTTGCATTTTTGCCAATCAGAAAGCTCATATAAGCCCAAGATTACACAAAATAAATGTATTTCATTACGGCTAAAGCGAATTAAGCATCATTAGGGAATTTACAGAGGAATTCGACAGCGGATCAACAAAGCGAGCCAACACTTATCATCCCCTTCTAAATCCAGTTATGTTTTTGTTATTTCATGTTCTTTGAGGTGTCTTTTACCCTCTATAAAATTCTGTAATAGTTTTTACTTCATGTATTTAGAGAAGCAGTTGAATAATTTGGGCAGTTTCAGAAATCAATCACTGTTCCACAATGTATAAAAAGAGGAAAATTTACTAAGAAAGGGTTGGAATTTTGAAGAACCCGGAGACTAGGCCACTGTATTCCTGTTATTATCGTTGATTAATGAAAGAATCAGAAGTTTCCAGGAGTTGTTGGGTATAATTTTGTAACCTTCTCTATTATGTGTCATGTTATGTTTTCTTCTTTCAAGTAAAGTAATGAAGTTGCAGGTCTTTATTTTCTTATGTAGATAAAGTTAAAATTCCTTAAAAGAGCGCTCCTATACTTGAAGTTCCCACCTTCTTTTCTAAGTTATAGATAATAGTTTTTGTGAAAGACCATCATATTACATTTAACTTCTCCTAGAGTCACAGATGGTAGTTTCTGTGTTAAGAAACATATTGTCTATGATTCAGTTCTCATTTCCATAATTATTTTAAGTGATGGATAGCAGTTTCTGTGAAAGATCAACATACTATCTTTAACTTTTCCTTCAAGCTCTCTTCATTCATCATTTATATCTAGCAAGAAATGGCATTTTGAGATGTTCTGCTCATACATGTACTAAAGGTTAAAGACCAAGTTTCCAGGTCCTTCATTTAAAGACACAACATATATCTAAGTACAAATAAGTGACAATAAATAATATTTATTAATGTCTTAAGCACAATTTCCCTACAGCCAAGAAATTTGTTTCTTAAGGAACAACATTAATTGGCACCGTTGCCGAGGAGAGAAGCTAAGAACACTTTTCCCTGGGTTTTCAATATTTTCCTCTAGTTGTTTAGCGAGGAGGAAATATTTGGTTATTTTGAATCAAAACAATAACTCTGGCTTCAAGAAGACCCCATACAAGATCAGACACTTCACAACAGAAGGTTCAAGCTCTTTCAGATCCTGAAAGGCTATGTTCTAAGAGGGTTGGAAGGTATAGGATTCCAATTACACCAATTCCTACATTGTCTGCATCAGGCAGCAATTCACCTGAACATTCATCTAATAAAGAGTCATCTTTTTTATCATCTTCATTTCAGGAATCTAATTGTCAAGAGCAATCTTTAGAATCTGTTACTTTTCATTTATCTGCTATAATCATTCAACCTCAACCAATAGCCACATTACCACCTGTGCACATTCCATTTAGCTCTCAGTCAAGTTCCACATCAGTTGGTAGTCAAAGTTCGATAAACATGGCAGTACCTGCATTCTTTATGAATAGATATGCACCTATTCAATTGCCACAACCATTAAATCAAATGCCACAGGATTACCTCAAAACTCTTCCTCGTTTTACAGGGAAGATGAACAAACTACAGAGAATCATGTGTCAGGATTTTGCAATTTTGCAGCAAACAAAGATATTGAACATGTAGGTGTTGCTCTAAGATTTTTTGTTCAGTCCTTGGATGGAGAACAAAGGAAATGGTTTAAAGGACTTCCCAGTAGTACTATTCCTTCTTGGGAAGAGATGGAACGTTTGTTTATTTAGAGATGGGGAGAAAAAAGAGACCATGGGTATTCATTAACAGAGTTTAATGCCATAAAGAAAAAGTCTTATGAAACTGTGGTTGAATTTGTTAGAAGATTTAACAAATTGTACAATAGTCTCCCAGCAGAGATTAAGCCTCCTTCTGCTAGTGAAAAAATAACTTTTACAGGGGCTTTTGAATCAAATTTTGGATTCACATTAAGGGAAAGAAGAGCTCCAACCCTTGATAAAATCTAAACAGATTCATTAGAGATAGAAGAAAATCTGTTGGCTGCAGGAAAAGCACCAAAAACATAGCCTATCCAAGATGAGGGGAAGGCAAAGATGGAATCCTATCAAAGTCAAACATTGGAGGATATGTGTGATGTTATTAAAATTTTGTCAGACAAAGTAAATAAATTAGAGTTAGAAAATAAGAATTTGCAGAAGCAAACAAAATATAATAAGAACTTTAATCCCCAATACAGAAGACAACCTTTGCAAATATTGCAAAGGAAAAGAAAAGATCAAGATCAAATGCAAGCACCATTATATATAGAGGCAGGTCATGTTGAAAAACAAGAGCATCCCGAAGATCAAATTTTTATATTATATGTAGTGGATGAAGATGAACTTGGTATCGAAGAAGAAGAGTATGAATATGATGAAACATATGCCATTCATGATAAAATTGATGAATATTGCAAGCAATTCTTTGATTTTATGTAGGATGAACTACATAAGAAATATGACTTTAGATCGAGGAAGAGATCAAGAAATCAAGAAAATGAAAGTGAGCAGCAAGTTTCAACTTCCTCACCAAAGGCAACTCCACAAGAATCTCAATCTGCAAAACAAGTGAATGAAGGAAAGTAGCAACATAATGCAAATGGCAAGACACAGATACTTTAAGGTGAGTCTTCTCAAGATTAAACTGGGAAAATTCCTTTGGAGATACTTGTTTCAATTCCTCAAGTAATCCTAGTCATGAAAAAAGGTGAGGAGGAGAACGAAAGGACTGCTAAACAAGGTCACTTGTTTAGTCTTACTAAGGAGTTGGAAAAGGTAAGAATTCAGGTTCCTCTTACAAAATTGACAAAATTACCTATTTATCAGAAGGAGATTGCTGAGTTTGTTAGTTTGAAAGAGAATGAGATTATAAATAACACTGTAAATCTACAGGAAGACAAACCAGTAGTGGTTTTTGGTCCACATGTGGAGGAAGTAGACCCTTCAATACCTCCTTTTTATATTTCCTTATTGATCCATGACTTCCTTTTACATAATTGTATGTTTGATTCAGGAGCTTCACACAATCTTATGCCTTTGTCAGTGATGAAGCAACTAGATCTACAAGTTACCAATCCTTATAGGGACTTGTATTCTTTTGATTCAAGCAAATTCAGGTGTTTGGGGGTTATTAAGGATCTGGTAGTGTCACTAGCCCAAATTCTAGCTAGAAGCTTGGTCATGGATGTAGTAGTAGCGAATATCCTTGCTATATTTGGAATGCTTCTATCTAGGTCCTGGGGGGCTAAATTAGGCGGTTCTTTGAAACTAGATTTTACATATGTTGTTATACCAATTTTTAGTGGGGAAGAGAGGAGATTGTACAGAGAAACTAGATTTGTTAAAACAATTACAATAAATGGAGCAAGTAATTCACCTGTATATAGCCAAGAAAAGGATGACTTTGCTTGTTTCAAACTGTATGATAATGCAGGGCTGGCTGAAGATAATCAGAAGCAACGTGCTTCAGCCAATGTAATTACAGAGCTGCAAACTGAAGGAGTGTAATTTCTATCACTATCAGGGGTTCACCTCAATGAAATTTATTTATATTCTTTGCCCCCTGAAAAGTTTAAAAGACATGGAGTTTTTATTTATTTCATAGTGGAATCACAAAAGAAACAAGTGTTAAAGTGTTTAAGGATGGATCTGAAAGGTATATAAATCATGGTTTAAAGTCCCATTGGGTCCGCCACACCATAGAGCTAAGGACTTTGGGTTCTGTCGATTGCGTTTTGTGATGGTGGACCCGAAACATATATATACTATGTTGTAAAGTGTCGGCGGGTCCGCAATAACATAG